>PVMI01023932.1:18027-31394 GCA_008528875.1 Aulacorthum solani
CCTAAAAAATTATAGACGAAAAATGATAAACGACACCATTTTGTTTACACAGTGGCCGAATAATAAATAATTATACATTTCTAGAGTTTCAGTTGTCACCAAACGTCTTGATCCGTCAATAACTATTGCAACGCGACTTGACTTTTTCAGACGGAAGTTATATTATCGTTTAATGTAAGGTTTGAAATCTTGCAGCCCTGAATTGTTATTAAGCATTTATATTATTATACCTTGTATAGCGTCCTTTGTCGCAATTAATAAAGTCTGGCCCGGACTACTGATTTATTAACTATTAACCGTCGTACATAAATACGGTTTGAAACAAAACGCAATGATCTGTCCTCCGGGTATACGCTCTTACCGCTTCGGCAATGTAATAATTAAGGTTTTGTCACTCACACATCGCCCTCTTATTAATGGAAATAATATATTCCATTTTATATATGCATTCAACATATAATATGTGTATGATACACAATTGAAATATTATTCAGAAAATCATGTTTAAATACTATCATCAAGTAGCGGACTCGTATAACATAAATTTGACAAAACTATTAGATATTATATAAGTTATATTAGTTATATTATTTCATTGATGTTGTTCTTTACTAATCATAACATAATATAACATAACTTAACAGAAAAAAAAAATAACAATCTCGAGTACCCACAATGTATAAGTGGGTTCTAAAAGTCAGTTTTCTAAATAATTAGTATTATACTTTTGTTTTTGTCGATTAAAAAGTATTATTTCAGAAATTGCACTTGAAGGAGAAACCCGAGATAAAGAACGATTTTATCCCATAGCCCGTGTCAAATGGTTTTGAAATTTTTTTGTGTTAATATATTTTTAATTTAGAAAATAAAATGTTTACAATTATGTTGTTGTTCAATTGTATTTTTATTTTATTTAAAAAAATAACAGTTTATTATGATGCATTTAAAAATAAATAGTTACGTTTCGCGTTCTCAATATCATGAGATAAAAATAAATAACACCTATGTATGTACTTCACAAAATGAACCCTGGAAACCTGATTGCTTAAATCAAAAGAAAATCGGAAATGGTAGATGGCATGATCAATGAAATACTCACCAAAAAAGAAAACGAGGAAAAGAGAAAACAGGCCCTCAACATAGGCTGAAGCAATTAAAACCTAGTTAAGACTTATTTATTGTATTTATAAGCTTTTATTATATTTATTTCACTGTGGTCATCTACTAGACATCGCCCATGCATGAGTGATGACGTACATAATAATATAAATATTTGATAAAAATAACCGATAAATAGAGAGATGTTTATTTGCCCCATTTATTGAGAAAAAAACGAATTATGGCATCCTGCTTCCCATTGAATTGTTTACAAGGATATTATTATTATAGTTTGGTTTGGATGAGCAAAGCAATGAATTTATTGGTTACGATCTGAGCGATTTGTCAAAAAATTGATTATTTGACAGTATTTTTATTCTTTAATAAAAATGCAATGCGTTGCTACTATGCTATGTATTTTATATTGTGTATAGCAAATGGTATTGTCAAATTTTAATAACTTCCTATTCGACTATAAGAGTGGAATTTATTACTCAGATCAATTGCTTAACCGAAGTATTTTCAAAAAAAAAGAGAAATATTTCTATGATGACTATAATAAAAATAATCAACCTATATACAGTGTACCTTGTATCTATACAATACCATTAAAAATGTAATAGCCATCGGTTTTTTTCATTTTCGTAACTCGTAACCATACAATGCTTATCTCATTGTAATATAGGCTAGAAAAAGTGTACAGTATTTTTACTTTATCTACTTTTTTTTAATTTATAAATAACATTTATCATTCAATTTAAGTAAAAATGTCGATCTCTTGAATATGAGTTGAGTGATTTTAGTGCTACATATTTTTAAGAATAAATTGATTATTATTTTTTTTTTTTTAATAAAATAGTATATAAAATATTAGTTTAATTTTTTAATAAATTTGAAATATCAAATATATATGTAAATATATGCATAATATATGTACATATATGTTATTATGTAATTATTTTGACTGTATCTAAATTCGAAAATAAATTTGTTATCTTAATCGAGTTTCAAAGTATCATTAAATTTCTTAGCGTTGTTTTTCAGTTTACGTAAATGAGTTTGAATGAAATTGTGTAGAATGTGAACTCAGTTGAAATAAATGTAAAACAGTTATACATAGTAAGCATTGTTATGATTATTGTTCTTACTTTTAATTTATCCCTGTAGGTATATTTCTATCCTAAGTTTAATGTGTTTTGGTGTATTGACTCGATATCCGCATATGTATACTGCATGAAATATATGTAATGATATTTTTGATTGTTTGTTTTCTTTAAAAAAAAGTTAAAAAATATACTAAAATTGACAGTTTAAAGTTTAGACCGAAGTAAGTCATTACAAGTAATATTATATAGAAGTTGTTTCAAAAAAAGTGTTATTACAAAAATTTATAATATCTTATTCGACCATTTGACTATGTTTTTTTTTTAAATCGTATCTCTATAGTACAAGCTATATTCTGTTTCGTCAGATATAATATTTTTTTTAAATTTTTGGTTGAACCATTTCCATTGCTAATCATCATAATATGTGATTTTTATTTAATTACTTTGCAATTGAATGTATCGTAGTACACAGTTTGTTCACAATTCCCAAGGGAAATCTCAATTTGACCACCACACACATTGGATGATATTATTTTTCATTTATACGAACAGATGTTGTAATTTTGTCAAAAAAGCGATAAGGCCATAAATATATTCTAATAATATTAGTGAAGTATCTATTAGCGTAATAAAAATGTATAATAATAATTAATTATTTTTGTCATCTTATAGACTATAGTCACACATCTAATAATAGAAATAATGATTGATATTATAGTAACATAATAAAGCATAAAAAATAATATATTATATAATAACTTATGACGGCGCATCTTATAGGCAAAATAGGTACATACAAGTAAACCAAATGGCTAATATTGATAAGTGAACTTATTTTATAATAATAAGAACAAACATTATTACTATTTTTGAAATGTCATTGCGTAAGTATAAGTAAAATTTAAAATATACGTAAAAGTCTTAGTCTCCAAGATATAAAAATAATGTTTTTGTATTACAACAAAATATAATGACTAACGTTGTTATTCTTCGTTTGGATATTGAATTTCATCTAAATTTAAACTTCAAATATCTTACAAAGAAAAATTTTGGGTTTATTTTATTGGGATTTGTCATTGTGACCACTTATGAGGAACATTGTATAATTTAGTTTACAAAAATCTTATCTTTTGCACATTTTTAACTATAAAATAATCTTGATTAACATTGATAGAATTTATGCTTAAAATGCTAATAAAAAACCGTAAAATTATTCAAACAACTATAAAAAATTAATGCAACCTTAAAGCAAACATTTTTTTGCAAGTATTAATAAGTGTTAAAATAATTTTTCATGTGATTCTTTCCAACTACAAATGATTTGCACATTTTGTCAACATTCAAACTTTTGACGCTAATACAAATTATTGTGAATATTCAGACTCAATTTTTTTTTTTAATTCCACTGATAAAAATTTATCAGGAATCTTGCGTAAAAATGTCTATCTTTTTGATCGGGGAAAATTCTGTTTATGAACAGTACTGAATTGAAAAAAAAAATCGGAAATTGGCTCATGCTCATAAATAGATAATAAGAGTCGAAATATTAGAAAAATGTTTATAAAAATTGATATAATTTAGTACATATGCAGACAAAAACATAATGTATAAAAAACCGTATCCCATAGCCGTTAATTTGTAGTTTTCAATGCACGTCAAAACTCATAGTTTACTAATAAACTATATTATATGTTTCGACGAAAATAATCAACAATAGTTTTTTCCTTCCACATTTATGTCAGAAGAATCTGTCAAATATAATATTATAAAATTTCAATTATTTTACTTTAAACTAGAAAAAATAATAGTATTGGTACCTAAAATTTTATCGAAATAAATACGATAATGGATAAAGTATATAAATAAAAGTATGTTTTTGATATCCAGATACTCAGATACAAATTCATACAAAACAGTGTTTAAATATAGAATTGTTTTTTTTTTGTTAACTTTTAATTTTCCTCCAAAGTGTTCAACAAATGTATTAAGTGACATTAAGTATAATTAATATGCATTTTTTAAACATTTAATAATCGAAAATAAGATTTTTAATAAATTTTGAAAAAAAATTAGATTCAATTGTCTGTTAAAAATAACTGAGGAGTTATATATTATATATTTATAGAGATTCCTGTTTTAAATACTGGTTCATTGAACAAGCTCAAGATATTTTATCAAACAAATCAACTTCCATCAATTTTATTAGTATTGGCCTACCATTTTTTGTAATCGAAATGAGTCTGTGCAATTTCAATCTAATATTTAATTAATTTTATGAATCACATAGCAAATTGGGTACTTAGGTTCAGAAAATATTACTTTATACCAACACAAATAATTATTATATTGCAGTATTGGAATATGATGCAAGTAATATGGTTGAACTAAATCTTTGTGACTCCGTGTATTTAAGTATCTTATATTGTACTAGTTTTAATAATGATACAAAGACTATACTTTGTAGGGAAAAAATGATCTCTTTGAAGATTAAAATACACATTTATTTTTATTTTTTTTAATATATATTTATAAATATAAAGACTGAAAATAAAATGATTCAATTTATTGATTATTTTATCAACCACATAAGATTTTTTTATAAAACTTTTACTCAAATTTAAATGTAATTAATTAATTTTTGAATTTGAGAAATTTTGATGAAATTCATTTTTTATTTATACATTATTAATTTATAAAGCTACATGTCTAGCACAATATAATTTACAAAATACTTATATATTTATACTGAAGCATACAAATACATATACGTAAAGCTAATACTTATCGAAAAGTGCACTTTCATTATACTTTGGGTGTGTCAAAATTTAAAGGTATTCATTATTTTCTGCAATGAATCGATAAAACCACTTTGGGAAATTGTATGATCAATAATTACGAGCATTTGACCAGACTATTATGTTTGGATACGTTTTTATTTTCATAAATAGGTAGTTACTGAATCGTAATAAGTAGGTAAGTAGGTAAGTATAGGCAAAGAGTCTGAATAATGTAATACTGCACAGTCTACACATTAATTACAAGCAAAATCATATAAAATCATTGTTTTTAAATGATTTTTTTCCTAAAAAATATTATGATATATGAAAGGATTTGTAGGATAAAAAAAGCTGAAAGAAAAAGAAATATGGCTGGTATACAAATAAGAATAAATTCAATTCAATTTTCCGCCTTTTGAAAAAGGAACTAAAAAAAAAAACATTTAAAGATTATCAAGATCAACATTATCTGGTTATAAACTTATAATGTATAGATGTAAGTAATCAAAACAAAGTTTATAAGAAAGAAAATGTTTTCATTTCATAATTCTTTTTTGATGGATCAATTTTCTTTTTAACAATATTAGTATTTTACTTTTAGAACTGCTACTGGGCATCTGAAAATGAAAATGTATTATGATCCATTGTTACAAATTTAAATAAACATACAGGTGATTAAAATATGGTAACACATACTTAACGTACCTAGCTATACCAATTGAAAATAATCTAATACATAAATATACACAATAACACAATCATGTTATTGTTAATTCGTCACATTCATAGGTGTACGCACCTATCTTGGTTAAAAACAAAACGTTCATGACAATGGGTGTCATAACCAACTTAAATTTATAAAATAAAAATGACTAGTGTTTTTTTTGTCAAATTATCCAGAATATTTAAAGTAATTATAGAAAAAAAAATCACACAACCCCTTTACAGCGAAAAAGGACGCCATAGTAGCCATCTTGTAGAATTTTTCATTATCTTAAAACACATATTCACCGAATGCAACGCATACACACAGGATAAAGAATATTCAAATAATCGTTATTAAATTAAAGACTCTTTGGCTCCATTGATTCAATCGTCACCTCAAATTTACACTAAAAACTGCAATATCACATTAAGTTGTTCATATTATTATCTCATATATTTTGTTTTTATCTATTTATTACTTAATTGATAAAATAATTCATTATTTTTTTCCAATTTACACTGCAGCTACCAATACATATTTTATACTAACAAACATTTTGTCACTAGAGTGTATGTGTAACTGTGTGTTTCACAATGGTATTTACATTTTTAAACTTTTATTTCTTTCCCAGATGTTTATTGTTTTAAGTATAACATAATAATGGTTCTTTGTATTTATGTTTTGTTAAAAAAATATGTGTCATGTATTTATGAGATTTCAAACAGAGGTGCCCGCTAATTAAAAATCAATACCGGCGCAATTTTATTTAACATAGTATGCAACAAAATGTTTCCATATTTCTCCCAATCACCATTTTTTGCTGTTTGATTAACCAATGATTTTCGTCTGTAGTTTTAAATCTGATTGTTTTTTAATTAAAATTTTTTCAAGCATAGTTCGTTTAAAATTCATGCTTTCATGTACAACACACAAATGAATAAATGTCAAAAAAAAAAAATAAACAAACAAACAACTTGTGATCTACGAACTTAAATAATACAAATAAAAACATGGTTTTGAAAAAAATCCTCTAGGCAAGCAACAATATATAGATATGTAGATTTTATAATAATATTATAATATGTAGATTAGTTACATATAACGTGATAACTATATTTTCATTTATTTGAAATTGTTTATAATGGAATTAAATTTTTGTAGTTCCAAAATAATTTTAACTACATTGGTAAGGCTAACGTATTATCTTACTGTTTTTTTTTACTATTCCGTCTTACCAAATACTATTAGAATTGGCAAGTTACTAACAAAGAAGCTGATATCGGAATAAATATTGTTCAATAATTATTATTATTACAGTGAGGAAAGTATGCCAATAAAAGCAGTTTGAACACAACTCACAGAAGCATACAATTTCACATGCTATAATATTATATTGTATTACGCTTGTTTAGAACTATTTGCTAAACAATAACGTTATATAATTACTGGTAGATATTAGTGTGGGCTTGAAATATCTTTATTAAATATTTAATTGGTTGTACATTAAAATAAAATTATATTTTTATGTTTAAGCTTTGAAATCTGAAAAATAAATGGAAATTATATGACTAAAACCTGTTGATTAATTTTCTTTCGTTTAACTTTGCTTGGTTTGGCACTAGAGAAAAACGAACTCTGTTCAACACAGCTGAGATAAGACTTCACATATCATATTATTTTGTATCATTTTAATCATCTCTGAAACAAAAAAATACACACACCGTTATGTTTTGTTCACAACTAATTGCGATACATTTACCCGTTCTACACACAATAATAAAACATATCAAATTGCACGAACAAAATTATAATAATATCATAATATCAAACGAATCGTCTATGCCCACTAATGGAAGTCGTCCTCTAGTGGGCTGCTTGCAAGACGATAATATGGACGACCTGCACACAATAGAATTTATTACGAAACAATGCACTGCGTGCAGTATTACATCGCCTTAACTGCTTTAAGGCGTCGTGCCTATATTATAAGCTCACTTGATGAGAACACCAATTTATACGGTTTCGGATATCGCGACCGCCGATATGGTGGTGTATCACCATCATTATTATTATTATTATTGCTATTATTCTACAGACAGACGGTTTAAACCATATCGACTAAACGTATAATACCTATGCATAATTCATCATCATTGTTATGCGATCCACTCGACGAAGTGCATGCGAGCTTGTTATTATTGCATTTGTACGGTTTGTGACGGCGACAATCACATGGTCATTTCCCAGGTGCTAGAAGTCGTACGGATATCGTGCTGATCGAACCTATAATATTATGTACATTCATAATATTGAACCTATTTATTAAACAGGGACGTTTTCCGACGATTCAATATAATCTGCCGTTATTATCAGGTGTGTGTGCGTGTGTGTGTTACTCATTTATATATATTTACATTAGCTGCAGTTATGAACACACACGTCGTGTTTTACAAATTGTTATTATAATATTATTATTATGTGTTTTTTTTTCTACAGAGATTTCAAAATAGAATATTAATTAATTTAAAAATATTTTATACTGTAACGATAAAATAAATTATTCAACAAAATATTGTGCACGTGCAATCAAAAACTTGTTCACACACACAGGTATGGTGAACGTGTGTATAATTATATACCTATAGATATGTAATTTTCACCACACTGGAAATAATTATTAACCGTCGTGTTTGTAAATAAATGTAATCCGACCATCGAACTTTTTTTTATTTACGAACAAACAGAATACGGGGCACGCTGTTGTGTCATTTTACACGCGATGCAGTCGAAAATAATTGGAGGACAGTCGTGTAACTTGTTGGATTCCGGTGAATTTTGAACCATCTATTTTACTCATCCTACCCAATTATGGACGGCATTGATTTCGACGAGGATAGGACTAGATAGATTGTGTACTATTGCATTATTGTATGTACATTATAACATGATTCCATTTAACATGACACCATAAAATAGCATTCGATTTCCAGCAGAGAAATCGACCTGATATTATATTAAAGTATCGAGACGATATTTTGATAATATCTTAAATTTTTATAACTAGATTTTTCTATATTTTATTTTATTCACACTCCTCTGAAACTCTCAAAACATAATATTAAAACTTAACAAGTCAATATCCAAAATAGAGGTACCAATTAATTATTTTTAGCTGGACATCAGAACAATCCACAACCCGTCCCACTCACTACTAGCCGAAATACTCCACGGTCACCCTCAATACATAGCCATGCAATCATCCAATTCATTAGAGCCGCCATATTAAAAAAAAAAAATTTAAATCATTTAGAATAAGTTCACAAAATAATATTATTTAATCGATTAAATTATATTTTGTAAACCCAATGGCCCAAGTGGCCGACCGTCTTGTATAAATAAATAAAATAAAAAAAATATTATTTATTATATTATACTTAATCTATACAAATGTTGTTTCTGTTTAATATTTTAATCACATTTTTACTAAGTACCAACGAATGATTTATTAACAGCTTACCTTTTGTTTTAATGAAACATGTTTCAATTAATGTATTGTAGTTTAGTATTATAATGATGTCAACGTGACTAGAAAATAAGATTTTTGAATAATTATTTTGTATTTTTAATTAATCGCATGAAATCATATCGAATGCGTCACATGTTGAGAATCTTTTCAAATGTAAAATATAGATATTGTTTATGTAAAAGGTAGGTACTATCTTATTATAATAGTAGGCACTCTTAGGTTTTTGAAATGTAGAAAATCTAAGCTTAAAGTAAAAATATTTAAAATTACAAATACTATATTATAATACTTAAGTTTATATTTGTATGTATTTTTATGCTTCAATTTTTTATAATTCAAAAAAAAATTATATTAACGTCGTTTTGGTTTTATATTTGTTCGATTGTTTGAATGTTTTTTACTGGATATTTAAGTACGTTTGTATAGTGCACGCATTAATAATAGTTGAAAAAATCTTGATTTTAAGATTAATGAATCTTGAGCTTGTTGTTTTAAAAATAAAATATAGGTACCCCTAAAGTCGTTTTTTATGTTATTTTTTTTATAATTATTATAATATGTGTATTGAGTGCTCTGTTGAACACTGCTACGGCGTGGTTTATTCCTTTATCGCATCATGATTTCCAAAACATTTCCTCGACTTTGACCATACCAATATTAAAAAATATTAATATATATATGATAAAAAATAAATATTTTGATAAAACATTATGATGTTGGAGTTGTTTCTAAGAGGCCAAGAAAATCTTTAAAAACTGCAATCAATACCACGACAGAAAATAGTGATGGTTAATATATGTGTATGTATAATATGTTGGTTGGAATACGAAGTGATACATCTTTATGTAAACTATTTTTTTTCCGTCCACATAGTCAGTCAAATAATATCAGTCATTTGTAATTAAACGTATCTTATCAATATGTACAAATACTAAGTATATAATATGCATCTTATCACTGTATTTTTCCGAATGTTGTAAACAATAATCATAATATGAATGCATGTGTGCTGATTTTGTAACAATATGCGTCGGTATAGAAATAATGCCGAACCTCATCGCACCACGTTCTAATTTATCAATGCTATTAACATAATATTATTATCATTCAATCGAATAATATGTCCAAAAAACTGAATCGTATAATCGAGAGAAATAGCCGGATGTATACAGCCACCTTTCACAAGACACATTGAATAATGTGTGATTAATTCGGGTCTTGGGCGCTGTATCCATTTCGATTTCCATAACAATATAATAATTCAACAGCGGTACATGATCGTAACACGACTAACAGATTTATTATTTTTATTTTATTTGCCGTGAGCGATCGTCTGGTTTACCACTCATCGGGTTGAAATTAATTAAATTCGTTCTTACAAAATACGCATGCACCATGGTGTAGTCGCTGCACACCGAGCGATGGTAATATTGATCGGGGCTGTGGAAAAAAAAACAGTAACCAAACAAACAAACGTTTTATAGTTTGACAAACTGTATTACACGTAATACTATACAATATTATAATGGCACATTATATAGTCTGCAAAAGCTCGAGGTAAACTTTGCCGAACCGCGATATTGTGATACTCGTATTAATTTACGTATGAAATTTCGACGGAGTTGTTTCGCAACATTAAGGTGAGTAATAAAATATGGCAATAATTCAGTCTGATAATCTCAGGATAAACTTTCGGGACACATTTGTAATACAATGACACCGTAATCCCGTCAATGCTAAACGGAATAATAAACCGGCTGAACCTTAATAAATCAGTATAAAATATATATTCACTTGACCGTGTACAGTGCTGCGGCAGTTTCAGACGTCTTGTGTGTGCCTCATATACGTGTGTGTTACACGCATATTATTATTGTATTTCGCCGAAAAAGACAATGATTTTAGACAGTAATAATACTCGAAATCGCATATCCATTGTGCGTATACGTCGTAAGCCGCTAGATGAGTTACTTCGGCTGCGGAGCTTTCAGACAATAAGATCTTACATAATAACTAGTGTATTGCCGTATTATTATTATTATTATTATTGCGATGACATATCAAAATATTATTACGTCGTCCTGTCTCGTTTGAGGTTTTATTTTGTCAGGACGAATAATACCCTAGGAATTATACTCTCAGCGTTTTGTCCGCAATCAATGTATAATGACAACAACGGTTGATATCGAATCCAAGTTTCAAAGACGCATCACAATAAACAACAATAATATTGTATTATTGAAGTTTAGTGCAATGAATTTAGTCCAGCATGTGATGTTTGAAGCATCCTTTCATCCGGTATTTTTATGATTTAATTATGCATGTTATATTTAAGTTCAGAATTTTGAAACTATTAAAATATGCAATTGTGTACAACCTGTGACAACACAAACTTCAATTTTTCAAATGAGAACCTGCCTTTCTCAATTGTAATTATTAAGCGGTTTTTTTACTGTTGAGAATTTTTATGTATGTAAATCAAAATGCAAGCTAGTAGAGTTGAATTGTGTAACTTTATATTTCAATGATAATAATATATGTCTATAACAATGGGTTAAGTAGATAAGGGTCTTAGACGATTTGAAAAAGTTAGCAATTAACTACTATTGATTTATCGATATTAATAATTTGTAAAAATGATCCAAGTATAATAAATACTAGGTATATCTAACATTAAAAATTATTGTTTTTATTTTTACAAAACCATTTTTGAGGATTTTTATTCTTAGTACAAACATTTCAATAACACAGAAACTACTCATTAAAATTTTGATTTAGATATATCTACATTTTCAAAGAAATCATACATTATAGAAAAAAAGGTTGTTTATTTCATCTTCTCTCAGATCGCTGAACGATTAAAGATGAAAAAAGGTACTGAGCATTTTTTTTCTTTCGACGAGTTTTTTGTTTATTTATTTAAAAGATAAATATTTTGGTTCAACTCCGCTTCTTCTAAAGAACTCGGTATAATAATGATTTAAAATCTAATACGACGACAATATACCCGGTCAAGTGCTGACATCAGCAAAATAATATTATAATGTCCGATTTTGTTTTTTATTATTGTTTACCATAAGTGCGTGTATTGTCTGGCCTGGTTTTATTTTTCATTACTTAGGACCCTTTACAATATCCCTTTTATGAAAATATCCTTAATAAACGTGGAAATTTGCGTAAACCCAAACACAAGAGGCGTATTATACACATTTTATGGATTTTACGGATCGTTTAAAAGATTTTCGTTAACGCCGAAGAATAATTTAATTACAATAACCTAAAATGGTTTAAAGTGTTGGAAACATTTATTTTTTGATTCACTTTGTCCACATTGTTCTTAATTATTTGATCAAATAACAGTATCAAGCTGTAAACAGTTCTAAGTTTTGGAAGACACCTGCCTCAGCTATTAAATGCGATCATAAAAAAAAATTACGTATACTTAAGATATTTTGAGTATTATAGAATTCATAAATAGAGCAATTAAACAACTAAGCTAAATATTTTAGCGAAGGTGCTTACAATAATTATAAGTATATTTACTGAAAACATGTAGTTACTGTAGGTGATAAAAATATATTGCTCCAACTATTAGCACCTAAATATAGTCTCGTTTTGATATTTTTTTTGTGTTAAGACACTACTGTAATGCCGAATTTTTGTTTTTCAAGATATATTTCTAAAATCATATTCAGCATGGGGTTTATGTGTGAGGATGACACGTGCTCCCCGGATACTATAGTCATAGAGACCAATTAGTGCATGCAAATGTTTACATAAAAATTAATTTTCAATATTTTATTACTGACATTTTCATTGTCTTCAAAATTAGTGTTTTTCTTTGCCGATGTCTATGTATTGTATATGTATATGTATTGTTATTAATAATCACCGAGGCGTTAGGTTTTATAATAGGTATTCTACGATTGCATTTTTCCGTAAACAAATTGAATAGAGATAGCAAAACACTGAGCACATATTTCTGTTACGGTTGTATTTATTAGTTTTATATATCTTTATTATCGTCAATAATTGTTTAGAATTCACTAGTTTTTGAATGAGTGTGAATAATGTCCGTAAACCAAAGGTGTATGATGAGTATTTGATTGGTTGTTGGTAGGTGAAGCGGAGTTCTATTGAAATAATTTTTTTAT
>PVMI01023933.1:12596-23936 GCA_008528875.1 Aulacorthum solani
AACAGAATTATATCTAACGGTCGGATATCATACGGACACTAATAGTATGTGTGCTAACAAGTACCTACCGGGAAAAAACAGATAAAACACGCGGGATTTCGCACAACACACATTTCAGCGGAGTAAATTAATTTTTTTTTTTATCTCACTGTTGAATAAATTGGCTGAATCATTTCTGTCATACTAATATTACACATTTATACGGTGCACGGTGGGAGGGGAGTAATAAGTCACATTATGTTGATCCATCCTTATCCCAACAACAATGTAGGTCCAACTGTTTCACTATATATGGTAACCATGTTATATCTGTACATATCGACAGCGATACTCGCGAATTTCTAATTTGTATAAGGTAGGTGTACCTACAGTACCACTAAAAGGGCACAGAGAAAACAAATTGTATTATTACATTGTGTACACCGTTATTGTTGCAATATACCACAATCATTCGACAACAAAACTAGATAAAATTCAACAAAAGCCACCGCGAAGCGCACGAATTTCCACACTGACCTACTCGATTAATTTCTTTTGCCGGTTTTTGTAACGTCACCTACGCGGTTGCGGTGGTCACGGTTTAGATGAAAACCGGTCAATTTATTCCATAATACCTGTGTAGTATATTAGTGCATAAACACGAACTCGCTTAATGCATTACGCTATTCATGGACACGGATATTTTGTATTGACAATGGGTGAGGGGGGGGGGCGAATCCCGAAATCGTATTCATCGCCGCCGCCGCCGCCGTCGAGTTATACTTTGTTGGGATGTTCCGCGCACATTATGCGTAGTAATATCATTAACACCCGTTTACCGCGGTTACCGCTATGTTTAATAGTAGTTCGCCAATGGCCAGATAACTTAACACATTAGGAACATGAACGCGGTGGACGTCGGCACTACGGCTGCTGCAGTAACGTCTATTCGGCGAAATATTTCTACCGTTTCGACATCCATTAGCCAACTCTGGGTTCTGTACGGACGACCCCGTCCGCAAAATCATGCAAAGATAGTTATTGATACATTGTGCGATTTCCAGCCATGAGTATTTACCGCCTTCGATAATATTAATATCGTCATCGTTATTAAATTAAACTGTTACAAGCGCGGGCGGCGCGAGGCGGCTAGATGTCAATAATGATTATAGTGTTGGAATTTTGATGCAGCCCTTTTTTTCTGGCGTTTTGGGACGTAGCTCCGACAATCGAAAGGAATTTATGATCTCAGCGACGATGCTGATTAATTGTACAACACTGTAATGTCATTTTTATTTCGCATTCCTCTGACAGTTTTTACATTAAGACTTATGAGACATCTTTCACAACTTATTGGACGTAAATTATCATATTATCATACAACCATAATGATGAAAACCTGATATATTGATTTAAAATAGGCATGCACACAATATTATAGCGGCCAAATAATGACAAACGTGTAATATGCAAGTCGACCGCGTATGTTTTTAATTTTTATGTATAATATATACTTACACTTTTACTTTCAATTCAGAAATTAGAGAATTTAACCTATTGTAATTTATTTTTTATTTTGAAGGATCTAAAAAAAATTTGAATGAAGTTTTTGAGGTGTTCAGTTATATAATTTTTTTTAAAGTCATTTTCCAGATTTAAAGATATAGAAATCGATCGTCGACCTCTGGAATAAAAAATACACCTAATATTATATCAAATCCAACGTTCTTTTGAAAATCCTTTCGATCAATGCGATGTGTGCACGTGTGTCATACTCATGACCTTAGACTATTACTCGTGTAGTCATATTGTATATTGTAGATCAAACAAAACGAAGAATAATGTACAAAAATAGCAATCATACATAAACAGTAGTGCATCATCCAGCCAAAAGCAAAGCCAACCGGCAACGGGTGGTCTTCATTGTGTGTAAAATTATACGGACCGTTCGCGAGGAGTACAATAATAATATTGTCATAATGGTTTTTTTTAAACGGTATTATTATTATTGTTCTGGTCACAGACACGAAAGTACAACGATTAGTGAATTGAAAAAAAATATATAAACAGTTAATACAATAAAGTCCTAAATAAATATATTATTATACGACGACAAACAGTACTCCGCCGTCCTGAAATGGTGGACGTATTGTTGTTATAATGTGTATTATCGTGTTATTGTTGTTATTATTATTATTATTATTATTATTATAATCGTGCGTTTAATTGACCGTGTAATTCGGCGACGCGATAAGGGGATAACAACTAAATCGGAATAAAATAAGCAAACCTATTCCCCGGGCGGCCGACGCTATTACGGGTAGATAAGTGCGTACCTATAATAATTTATAACTATAAAATATAAATCCAATGGGTATTATAATTGGAAAAAAACTGCCGCCGTGGCCAACCGAAAGGAAGCGAAGCCGCTGCAAACTGCTAACCCACATTTTGAGCGTTTCCGCACACGATCGTGACCCACACACACACACACACACACACACACACACAGTGACACGTCCGTTATAATATATCTGTCGAGTTGACACTTTTCGATTTTACCACGCTCCAAAAACTGCTATATATTGATGCGTACACCCCGCGTCGTTCGTATCCAATAACGATTTGTTACGAAGCGTAGTATACTGACGGTCGGACATATTCGGTTCAGATGTTCAGAAAAATAGATTTCAACTGCGTTTCCAGCGTCCGTTTCGGCAACCACACAATGTATACCATTGTAATACTGCCACTGCCAACCACTGTAACACATGCAGACACGAGTTTCGCATACAAAACGCATACTGCAAAAATTCCGGTGAAGCGACGAAGCGTGTAGTGTATGCGATGTTACCCTGTAAATTAGCGCATTATCCTTTACACGCCGTTTAGCCGACTGCGAGTAATAATAAAAAATAAAAAAACCGTCAACTCGAGATTAAATACCATTAATAATAATTAATGTTATTAAAATAGTCGGCTTAATCGCGAAAATTCCGATTCGGGGGATATGAGGAGAAGTGGTTGGAATTCAGCCATCAATTAGGCGTATCGTCGTAATGTGTTAATGGGAAATGCGTTTGAACAGAAGGCAAAACGATCATTGCCTCTAGACGGGAAAACTCTAACGCTGTATAACTACTGCAGTACAAGTCGTTTTAATTGTGTACACAAATGCAGAACGTGTTCGAATAGAAATGAAAAAACAACTGAGGATGCGATGATGGGTCTGTTTTTAACGGCGGCGATAGCTTACGAAAACTATGGCGCTACACGATGGAAATCATCTTAGACTACATCGTTATTACTACTTCTATGATGTGAATAATATCTGATTTCGGATGTTTCAAATGAGTTTCTCTCAGTGTGATATGTGCGCAGTACGTTTACGATGTTTCTAAATCGAACAAATCCAACGATATATTTTTCATCACGACCATTAACAGACACATTCTGGCGTCGAAAAAAAATATAAAATGACAAGCGGAACATGGCTGACGATTTACGTAATGGGCAGATATAATGTTAAAAAAAAACTATTTACAAATATTTCGTAAACAACGTTTATAAGCAGTGCTCGATACTAGGAACGTGTTTTCGTTGAAAAGAAAAAAATTCCAATTCTTGAAGAATATATAAAAAAAAACCTGAGTTATCGAATATTCATTTTTTAATAAAAATGAATAACTACGAAATCTTTTGAATTTTATACAAGACAAACAGTAAGTAATGGGAATTGTTAGATTAATTATCAATCAAAGTAGGTAATCCTATGCATCCTTGATCGGGTTGTTTTAATCACAATTCATGGTACAGAGAATTTTAACAGTTTAAACATCTTATATACTTTGTTGTACGAGATCAATACTGAAACGGTGTGTGAACTCGGTAATCGTCTAATAAGACGAATCAACCATTGCTCAATCATTTTATTAAAAGCCGGTTACATTTTTAACCGACACAAGTAATACCATACCCAAGGAGATTGAACTCAAATCAACGAATATAGTAATTTTGTTATGTGCTTAAGTTTTAACACAGTACATTTTCTTGGACGGCCGACAAGTGATAACTAATAAGTACTAAATACTAATTATAACTCGTATAACCCTGACGTTTATATAAAATAAATCTACAACGCGGGAGTACCTAAAGACTATAACTGTGTAGAGAACATATCACTTTGATCGAAACATATTAATTTTTTTTATGGCTGCGTTTTGTTATTACAGTTCTTAAAATTAGATCTTCTATAGTGCGTACAACGACGTAAATAAAATATTCTAGTGTAACATTTAATTTACTAGACATCAGGTGAGTAATATGGTTTTTTATACATTAATATCCTAGATGACTATACTAAATACAAAAATCTATTGTTGTTCATGTTTGATGTACGAACAAGTCATGGTTGTAAATTGTTCTAATAATGCTGTCTATAAAAAATGATTAACAAACTTTGACCCCAAATTACTGTTAGGAGATCGGCATCACATCGCGATAATATTATCTTACCTTATAAATAATAATATAATAATAAATTACAACCATTTTCTAAAATCGTTCACTAAATAAAACTGATGTGTATTATTTCATGAAATGTACCTAATATGCGTTGTTGTTTTTATCAGGATTTCTCAACAGTTTGTAATATTCATTGAAAATATATATATATATATATACACTACCTACTAACCTACCTGCTCAAGGTTTATTGTAGTTCATACTTATTATTATTATTATAGTTTCTAAAACTTGTTAAATATTAACTGCGCATATTCCAATGAATAGCATCATTATACAGACATGAATACCCGTATGGCCGTATGAAGTTAGAACTCGCAATAATAAGTTACCTTAGTATATTATTATAATTTAAAATGTTTATGTAGATTAATAGCCATAATAATAATATGCGTTTAGTACCTAGCCATGTATGTTATTGTTGGGTACTATAGGTAGGTACGCAACCAATAACCATTACATTGGTTTCCGGCGTTTACGCTGTATAATACAATATTATAATACAACTGGTGGGTAAGACCAAACTGTGTATAGACAATTTCAGTATGTCGGAAAATATTTGAGTATTCCATGAAAAGTTATCCACATTATTAGTACATAATCACTCTCGTTACCATAGCTAGCCAAAACTGTGAACCATAAATCATAATTATAACATTATGTGAATAAAATTTCATATATTAGTATGCACAATACAAACACATTTCGTGAAAATGATTCTTTTCAAGAAAAGTTCAGACAATTTAGTGCGTTTTATCTTTTTTTGTCATTGCCAAGTATAACTGTGTACTATCTATGTAGATACTAATAATATTATAACAGTACTATATTACAAATTACTTGTGCTATGATTTATAACATTATGTTTCGGCCAAATAAACACGCCATTATAATATATTATAACTGTGAAAATCATCGGTTTCACCACAAATGACAAATTATGCTGGTCGTGTTGCGTATCTTAACAGTTAAATAAATACTGCCTGATAAATAGTACCTAATATACAATTATACATGTAAATAATTATACATTCAATTCTAGTTTTTCTGTCTTTCAGCAGTGAACCATTTATAAGTCGAGAAATGAATTATTCTACTTCTAAATTTTTTTTTGGAAACTTTTAATTGAATACTGTAGGTACTAGGTATTCTATTTTTTTCTTCATAATTATATGATAATTATAGAAGGTATGTGTGTGACCTCTATACGATCAAAACGAGTGTTTTTGCTTAGTAGTAGTTATACATAGTTTAGGTACTAAATAACTTCCGAGCTCCGGAATTCTGATAGCAACTGTATCCCTACTGGTCACACTCACAATATTATGGGTGGGCAATTTCCTTTTTTTTATAAATACATTACTATTACTAACTTATACAAAAATAAGCACTCTCGGTTCATAGAAAACATAAACTTAATGTGACGAACTTAAGGGCCGTGGTCTCTTTACTGCTGACTGCGAAGACGCCGCTTTAGCTTATTATTAAAAAGGAACTCTGGTACGCTGAAGCCTAAGTTAACTCAACAAAATCAATTCCCTGTTAAAAATAATAATTTATGTTTTAAATTATATTATTTTAAATTTATCAGTTTATTATACTATTTATGTATACTTGTAAGTTTGATAAAAAAATATACATACATTCAATAAGGAAAATATAGGTAACTAAAGCTTCGATTATATTGATACAGTTGATAAAAAATTCAACCAAATTTTACGATTGAAACAAGATGAAAATGTTTGGGCACTCAAATCAGGTAATGAATAACCTATTATTTTTCTTAATGGTTTATTGTACGATTTTCACCTGACAATATTGCACGGAATGTTCAAAATAATAATATATAATAATATTAAACTAAGTGCTCTTTGCCATTTTGGGCCACTTAAAGCCCTGACTATACCAAATAACATGGCATGTCAGTACAGTTCAATCAGACATGGATATACTGACTACCAACGGATAAATAATAAACGCACATGTTATAATACTACCGAGCGAAGTCCATGGTAGGTAATCCAATATTCGTTACATCCAATTACATAAATAATTCTCTTGCGCAGAACACTAACAGACCCGCCAGAGGCCAACGATGAACGCAAACATAATTAAAAGAAAACTTTTTCTCTTAAAAGTTTAATAACCAATCTTAACGAAACAATAGCCGCGTGAAAATGAATACTTTATATAAAATAAAGAGATGTCCTTATCTGCAGCGCCAAAAAAATTAAGTATAAAAAATTTTTTATACCTATATATCACAGATAGAATACTGTCAAATAAGATAACTAGATAATACAAAAAGTTTCATAACAATATTAAGACGAAAAATAAAGCAATAAACCATGAATAAGAAATGGGGATATCTGCAAAATAATATATTTTAATTTTTCATTAATATTAAACTAATTTTTAATCAGTCATTACTCACAATAATTAATATATTACAAGTCGTTGATTATAATATACAATCAATTTTCGTGAACTATACCATATAATATGACATACATTTTATAATAAACATATTATCGTTTTTGAATTTATGTTAAAATACCTACAATTACCTATAATTACTATAATTACTTTTTTTCCCATCCAATAACTTAGTTTAATGATTTTACTATGGATAATATATAGTATATTATGAGGAATACTGTTTTATTAATTTCATTGCCTCATTCAAATAATTCACAATAATAGTACACAAATCACTAGAGCAAACTCCGCCAAAAGTTTTGATTGTTATTGCAAGAATTAATTTCGAAACACAACTTGTCATATTATTTCCATACAATAAGGAAATTTGTGTGTGACTGAGTGAATACATAAATGGAATACCTACTCAAACTTATATTATATTTTCCTGACTTGCTGTAAGGTTAAAGTAGGTATAGTAACTATAGATGAGATTAAATTTCGTATACATGATTTACTTTACTGTATGTCATCATGTCAAAAGCTGAATCGTAATTAATTCTATACGCGTTTCCTTTCATATAGTTCATATTATGATAAAAGATGAATTTGATTGTAAATGCAAACCAAACCCGTCACGACCATACATGAGCCGTGGGGACAGCTGCCCTCGCGGAGATAATTAAGACATAATATTAATATTTGATAATTTAATGAATAGTACCTATATTTCAGTGGCATAGTCAGGGGGACTAAAAGGTCTATGGCCCGTGGGAGGAGGGGACATTGACTTGCTTTCATTAGTGTTCATTAAGCTTATTATTTAAAATTTATTAAACATTAAACCTCTATTATATATGCGCATTAAAGTTTGCAAGCACTTCCTTAGTGTACAATTTGTGGTTACACGCCTGAGTACATTTTATTTAAAATTGTTTTAAAATACAAAACGGTAGTTTATATTTAATTCATAGTCCTTATTTATGATTTCACTTTCACAACAATAATTTAAATTTAAGAGTATTACTATACGAATAAAAAAAAAAAAATTAGTAAAAAATATTGTTTATTTTGAAAACTGACTCCTAATAGTAATATTTGAGGATTTAATGTAGTTTGTTATTTACACAATTTTATCTTTTCAATACATTGATTTTTTTGTCAATTATTTAAATAGTATAATGAAACTTTAAAGTACTAATCTGTGTATGTGAGGTCATTGGAAGTGTTGTGCACGTTGTTTAAATGAATAAGTATTGTATTTCCAAAATTGCACCTATATACGCACATATAATACATCAACATATCCAGTCATTCAGATATTTCAGTGTCGTCATAGTATGATTATGTGTATATACGTAATTATAGTGGCTTACTTCAATTAATCGTGTCTGTAAATTTTGACCATCCAGAGTTGAATGTAAATATTCAATATTGTGTACATAGCTATAAATTAAGTGTACGATATCGTATTGTGATGCTGTCGGGTTGGACATAAAGAAAGACCGTATGATTTAAAATTATTGTTATTAACATGTCATACAGCCTTGAGACGAAGTATTAATGTATTATGGTAATATAAAATAAAGACTGGTCACGAATCTAAACTGGAAAAACAATCATGACATAAGCCTAAAAAAATTACACAGACAGAAATAAAAATTACAGATATATAGGGTATACGATCACGTGAGGTTTCGCTTCACTGCTCACCTCAGCACAAACCAGTATTATTTTATGATTATTATAAATTTGAAAGAAATGTATTGTAAGCTAACTGCAGTTATCTAGAAATGGCCCTGCGTTTTTCTAATATTCACAAATATTAAAGGTCATAAAAAATTCAGCGAGTCAATAATTTTCATATTTTGTAAAATTCATCTAAATATTTCAAGTCTAATAATACAATTACAAGTTTTATAAAAGTAACCAAACCCAAATAATATATGACAATACATAAATAATAACGTCGACGTAATATGTAAAATTAATATACACCCAGAACTTCTTATCTTTATATATATTTTTAGATACTTAGTGAAACTTGACATTTATTGATCACATGTAATATGTCACAATACTACTGTAGTGAAGTTTTTTTATTATCATCCTTTTTTTTAGAAACATACTTTAGGGTATAAGAACTGAAAATACTCAGAAAGCACTCTATCCATTTATTGGAAATCAAGTTCAGCCAAATATAACTAGAAATATAAGTACCTACTATTTTCATCTATAGAGAAGTAATTTTTCGTCTTTCTCAATAGTTACTCAGAAATGAAAGAAAAACTAATGTCAATAGCGGTCCCGAAATCGTTTCAAAAATGTCAACCACCGTTTAAAAATGTTCTAACCGGGTACCATTCAAAATGGTTAATTGAATTTAATGAATTTATAATGATTATTAATAAATCACACTATATCCTGTGCCGAGGTGAAAGAGAGACGATACTACCAATACGCATTTTCTGTGCATCGGCTAATTATTTTATTAAAACTATAAACCATCTATGAAACTTAAAAAAAAACACAGTTCATCACAATATTCGTTTGTATTACATTTTTTAATTTTTATTATTATTCTATTATGCAACATATCTCCTCAAACAACATAATTACATTTAATATTTAGACAAACGTAATTACTATACGTATATTGTGTAAACAACCAGGAAGTCGACATCATGTACATAATTTATCCTTGCTTGTTTCTAAATATACCTAATATAATTAGATTTAAATATTCTGCGCAATTGTTTATGGTCTTTGAAATAATACTAGGTTTTAATATTATTAGGTTGGTATAGGTACCAACAAAAAAATTCCAAAAATTATTGACTTTTTCAATATTCTGTCAAAGAACCCAGGCGCTACCTATTTCTTATAAATATTAAAATCATCGACCTATTGGCGAACGCAATGTACGCGATGGGAATGCAGTATAATGGTATACAAAATTCTATGTATAAAATAGTATATATCACACGTGTTTCAGAAGCCTTTTTGCGCGGATGACGTCAAATAAAACTTGATGTAAAAATGAAAACCGACTGCCGCAGAACACTGCCGAAAGCCGACGAATAATATATCTATACGCAATATTATAATTAACGTACTTGATGGAGTGGCAAAAGTTGAACACACGACCGGATTTTGAAAACGTCACGTTTCTTTTGTTGGAAAAAAAAAACCACTCGGTTTGGATTTTTTTACGCTCGATGGTTACTCGAAAGAAAGAATGACGCATAATACTCGAGACTCTGCCTCAATTAAGCCCACACTAAGGTTTCAATGTCAATGCGGCGGCGGTCGCTGATAATATTATACGCCGCCGTGTAATTATTATTATTATTATTGCGCGAGAGCTACTCGGCTATTGGGTTTTTGAACAAAAAACCACCAAACACGGTATAAACACGCGGGCGATATGTTCAGTTTTCCGAAAAGCGTTAAGACAAAAAAAAACTCAAACAAAATAATGCAAGCCGACCGTGGTGGAGGACATCGCACCAGTAATATTACGCCACCACACTCAGCAGGATATCCGAATCGCGACGCATAATAATATGATATTATTAAATTGTATATTTCGAAAATTGCAATTATTATAATAATTATATTGTATCATTATATTTATTATTTATTACTGTCCGAAATATGCGATAACGACCGCTGCCCACGAAGATGGCAAAATTAGCCGACGAGACACACGCGCAGTTTTTTTTTTTTTACCAACGCACCGGTTTCAGTAATATTAGATATTATACCGTTACGATCTCGTGTATTATAATAATATATATTATTATTTTACTTTGGATATGTGTCGTATATTAAAATTTTTAATACATGCACAGTATGTACACAGTCAGCCAGTTATTGTGAGAAAATAAATTTCGCGGGACCGGTGAGAAGTGTTTACTGCTGTTCGACCATTATTACTACATATTTTTTATACATTTTATACTGCACTGCTGCAGTCTGAAAACGATTGTTGTTATTATTATTACTACAGTTATTATTATTATTATTGTTATTGTGATTACGTCCCGGAAAACTGTGACCCTTAATGTGCAGCGGGGCACACTTTACACGAGAACATTATTTTATGCAAATGTTTGAAGTGCGTAAACGCGTTCTTTTCCACTTGCTAAAATACCCGACGGGCGGAGGCGGCGGCGATATTAAAAAGGCTTAGTTGTAATATTAAGCCAACAGAAATTATAACTACGAGTAAAACTGTAAAGTTTCTTGTTTCTTTTTTTTTAAGAGTATACAAAAACAACAACTAATATTTTTCACACTCTGTAGAAACCAGCAATTTTCAATTTGTAAAATATTCATTTTTTTTAAATTTGTTACCAGAAACAAACTGCTTATAATATTAACACTCCCTCAACCAACCGTCGAATTTATAAGTTA
>PVMI01023972.1:0-14827 GCA_008528875.1 Aulacorthum solani
TAAAATATTTTTTTCCTCAAACTACTTCATAAATGTTTTCATTTATTTGATGAATTCTCTATTGTTGTATAGGTAATATTAGATATTTTGACGTATCGTCAAAAGTCAATTAAATAGTTAAAGTTGAAGGACCAACTTTAAGAACACAATGTTATTGCAATAATCGCATTTAATAAAGTCATTAAATTATTCGTTGGTTATTATTTATTGTTCATAAAATATGTGTAAATATTAAATGATGTTCATATTAGTTACTTTTTTAAACTACTTACCTATAAAGTTTTAGCACCGTTTCACTTATGAACTCTTATGTAAGTTCATAATACTATTTAACAATATGGGTTAGGTACCCCGTACCCAGTACCTGCTACCTACCTACTAATTGCTTCTAAACCATAAAATTAGTTTTAAGACTAAACCCATTTTATTTTTTAGTAGGGGGTGTCAGGCTTTTGGTTTTGGTGAATTAATTGCCCCCCCCCCTAAATTTTTATCCAGTTGTGCCTATACCCATGGGCAGATAAGCCTACCGGGAATTTCTTGGTGGGCCCCTTGTCCTAATCCCGAAATTCAAAATTATCAAGTTTGTCTTTTTAGGCATTAATATAATATTGTAAACTCAAAATGCTTGTTATTTTTGTATGATTTGACAGACTGGACACATTAAAAGTATGTAAGGCTGCCCCTCCGGTTGTTTGTTCCTGGATTGGTGACCAATTACCACCCAAAAAAAATGATAGGTACGGACGTACATATACTTACATAAATACTTACATAATACTTAATATACCCTATAACCCATATAATTTTTAATTACGATATAAAACAATATCATTTTGGGGATAAAATTTGAATCTGTTGCTTAAGAAATAAAAATAACTTATTGAACATGACAAATAAATAATTGCATTAACCTTATTAATGTATAGTATCCATCTAAAATATAGGCGGCTGGTACTGTGGTACCTATTATACAAATTTCCTGAGTTTCTAAACAATTAGCACACAACTACATGTATTTAAATTAAATACAACTGTCAAATTTTGAATTTGGTAATAATTTAAGCACTTATTGGATTAATTTATTTGATTTGAATTTCTTGTGTAATATAGAAACCCTTCGTCTTTTAGATCGTACAAGTATACTAGCTCGTACCTACTCATTACAATGTCATGTCATACTGTCATAGTACAATAGTACATTAAATAATACTCAAATGTATTCGATGAAATTCCTAGTTAGGTTATTAAGTCAGGTATTATAATTTTTCGATTGATTTTATTGAACAGTATACAATTTGAGTACCTACATACAGATTGTATAATATGAACCCCAACGTTTCACCAACAAATAAAAACCGAATAACAAAAGCAATTTAAATTTCATATGTATTTTATTACATTTTACATAAATTTGAAATATAATACAGAAAAGAGTTTTTCAAAAGCGTAAAATAGAAAAAGGCATTAAAAGTTTAAGGTAAAAATATGTACAATAATATTTCAATATTGGACCACTATAATTTTTTCAGATTGAAAACGGAATGAACAAATTATTAGTTTTCAATTATCATCTATTTTATATACCTATTTAAGTTACATATATAAGCGCAGTGTAATGCCTATCTGCCTATACCAATTAAGCTACGGGTGAGAATCAAATCTGTCTTTACTCTTTAACTCAACTACCTACCTATGATGACAATAGAACCGTGAACTAAGTGAAATCGAGTAGAAGTCTATAGTACAATATTATAATACCGACTGTAAATTATATAGGCGATTATAATTATTATTTTAAGAAAAGGGAGTTGATGGTAGTGACTAGAGGGTATAGGTATATAGTATATTATATATAGGTCAAACTTTTATAAATTATTATATTATATACAATATACAGGCACGCCCTTTAAATACATTGCGTCCAGAGATTACTCAGGTTCGTCCAAATATTATGTTTTTATTCGACTCTAGGTCAAAATATTCAAACCAAAATACATACTTCAATAAACCTTTAATAATAATTATAATTATAAGGAATAATTGTTGAGCTAAATTAACTTTTATTGAAGGCTAATAAAAAAAATATATACATACAGGTATATAATATTGTTAAAGCTCATCAAGCTCAGCTATTGGATCCATATTCTAATACCTACCTATAAAATTAATTTAATATAGAATTAGGTTAATCACAAACATCCAACAGTTTAGAAATTAATTGCAAAAATGCAGCTAACGAAACAAAAATTGCATATCACTAATTAAGTACCTGCAATAAAATTGGACCACCACTGACCAAAACTAAAACATTCCCATTATCTGTGAGGAATATAATTATGATAAGCGACAGCATAGGTAGGTGGTAACTGTTCTGAATTTTTTTAATTGTAAATTTGACTTCTACAGAAAAAGCTCGATGCCACCGGTTGTAGTAATAGTCTGCACTCTGCAGTGCGCTCATTGCTTATCTTATTGATGGGACGCAGGAAGGCTAAGGGTATATCAACTAAGTTTTCAAATATTTTAGCGTACCCCTAATTGTATTCAAATTAAGACACATTTGATAGTAGGTACTTTAAGACTCTAATTGAGATTAAAAAATTCTCATTATTCATTTATGGAATTTATTAAAAGAAGTCTAAAAAATGAAGACTGAAGAGTAGGCAATCATAAATAATCGATTCCGTTGAAAGGATAGGTATTTTCTGCAGCGCTCTGCTTAGCATTTAGGTGTATGTTTGTTATTATAGTTAAAATGTGGGATAGATTTAACCACGTTAAACAAGCAGTATTATGTTTTGTTTTTTTTTTGAAATCATGTACAGTTAGGTACATATATTACAATAAATGTATAAATATATGTTGAGGTTATAGTTGAAACTTTGAAAGTATTAGTACCTATAGGTAATAAGTTATGAAATGTTTGTTGGATTCTGGTAGTATAGATATACCTTAACTATTATTTTTCCAAGTCAACACTGATAAGTAATTGATAAATACAGACTACAGACTCTATTTGTGATTTGTCATAAACACCATTGTACCTGCCTAATTGTAAATATAGATACCAATAAATATAATATATGACATATATCCGACATACGCCACTTCAGGTTTCATTATACAGGAATACAGAATGAATTACTAAACATACTCTCCCCTGAATGTTTTCCTTTAATAACGAATTGATAAAAACTTCTATTTTTAGACATTTTAAGGAGATATATATTATAAGCACCTATATTGGCCATATTTTTAAATCCTTGGATAGGTATTTTATGTACATACAATAAAAAAATGCATCCTACACGTAGATCTTTTTGTATTCATAATTTATTGACTACAATACTTTTCAAAATAATTGAAAAACAAAAAAAATATATCTCAAGTCTCAAAAGTCCCAGACCATCAATAAAGTTCCGAGTTAATCGGAACCTACTTATTAATTTATTCACATTCCAATTATGGTGGTAGTTTTTTCTTTCAGACTTATTATTTATAAAATATACAAATAGAGAACAAGGCGTAATAGTGTAATACCACAGAACAGGGGTATTACCTATGTTGTTATGGAGTATGGGTATGTAGTAGGTACCTATGGGGTATGGCTAGTAGGCATAATAGTTACACAATAATATATTGCATGCAGGTATAGCGTAAAATTAATGTATATAATATGGAAATTAAATATTATCATAATATATTTACCTTTTCTATTTTTTCTATTTCATTATTATACAGTGAAGTGTTGGAGTATTGTACCTAGTATTTTATTTGAGATACACGATTCATCAAAAATGATGATAACTTTAGGCTAACATAGGAATTAAAAATAAAAAAATTATTATTTACTGCGGTTTCTTAGAGACATCCAATTATTGTAGAAGTACATACCAAAAACATAGGACAAGGTTATACGTTTATGTATACGATATACCTATTCAAATAGTTTGTAAGTACGTTTGTCGTTTAAGAATGATATATTATATGAATAACAAATGTGCAATTAATGTATAATTGAAAGGCTGAGTGCAGAAACCAATTATTATTACAGGTACCTAAATATAAAAAATATAACTGCCAACTAATTACGGTTGTGAGACATTATATAATACTGTATAATAGGTACTTCAATAGTGTATTGTATGATTGTTTACTTATATTAATAGGTACCTACTTGTTGTTCTATTTCTATATTTTTAAAAAAAGAATGTTTTTTTGCTGAAAAGCAATGTGGTAGTATGTGTGGTAACATTAGTACAGTTACCGCGGTATAGAAACATCTGCAGCGGCAATGGGTTACTGCTGCACAACCCTGTAAAAGAAAATCAATAAATTAGACAGCCCTACTCGAAATTCGCATAATATCGCCGCGACGCCGCCGTTCCTACTTCATAGCGCATAGTAGTTGTATTCTGCATTAGCAAGTCAACGCACTCTAGCACTATTATTATACCTACCCTCGTTAATTCGGCGACAGTTCGTACTGTATTTACCAGTTATTTAAATAATATAGGTAATTTATTCATTATTTTATATTTGCCTAGGTAAATGCTTCTTTCAAGTCGAAGTAATCGAACTAGATTTTAAATGTTTATTTATATTTAGTTGCTTGTTCGATTTATATTGAATACCCAAACTTCTTTCATATTTATCATATTTTATAGATTTTTCTCGAAACCCTCTGAAATGGAATTCAAATTTGATATAAAAGATTTAGCTGAAGGAGGAATTGCCAAAATTGATCATACCTTAACGCCACTTGGATGCGAAGAAGATGAAAAGTATGATTAAAATTCATACATGTGCAACTGCTATATTACCAGCAATATTATTTTTTAATTTTTACAGCTTACAGAGGAAAGTTGCAATGATTATTGACGAAATGGGTAAAGCATCTGCCAGAGCACAGGATTTAAAAATGCCTATAACTACAGCAGAAAAATTATCAAAATCTGATCATATAGTATATTTATTGTCAGAACAAACAAATGAAGAGTATGTATTTTATTCTTATAATAAGTGGGTACCTACCTATAAGGTACCCTTACTACTTATTTTAATATTTTAATGTTATTGCCTACTTATTTAACTATAATATACACCAATCAGTAATCACTAATATAACATTTTCAGAACATTTGTTATTGTTGGAATTTTGAAAATGGGATGGAAAAAGTTATATCTTTTTGACAAAAAAGGTTCCCGTTCTGAAGCAATGGTATATTGTTTACTTGACTTTTACATTCATGAAACTAGACAACGTCAAGGATATGGAAATAAACTAGTTGAACACATGTTAAAGGTTTAAAATAAAACTTAAATATTTTCTTTACTTTTAAATATTATTTTAACAGTGCATACTTTTTAGGATAACGAGTTAGAAGCAAAACAATTAGCTATAGATAAACCTTCAAAAAAAATGTTGCAATTTATGCAAAAACATTATTCACTTAAAAAGCTAGTCGATCAAGGGAATAATTTTGTAATATTTGAAGAGTTTTTTGATACTCCAGGTAATAATACTTTAAACTTGATATAATATAATTGCTTTTATTATTATGGCTACCTATATCACAAATTTTTAACTATTTTCTTTATTATTATTTTAGGGTTTACACAACTAAAAGATAAATTTGACGGGTAAAGTGTTTTTGATTTAAAAAAATCTAACTTATTAGTGATATCATTATTTGCATTACGTATTATAATTTGTAGAATTTTATTAATTATAATTGCTAAAATGTGAACTTATTGCTGCATAATGTTTGAACCTATAACTTCTAAGGCTATAATCTATTTAATTTAATTTACTTTAATTTATTATTCTAATAGTAATATACCTTCATTATATTAAATTTTTTTATGTATTTTAGTACAAGCGGATACAGAAACAAGCCTACATATGGACGACATGCTGCTAATAAACACAATGACTCCATGTCTGATGTATGAATAATTATTTATTTATTTACTTAATATTACCTGCTAGGAGTTAAGTCCAATATGGCAAGTATGAAAATGCTCACAAATATAGAACAAATGCATACTAAATTTGAATAGGGGATTTCTAGGAGGGTTGGTTATGATAGTATAAAAAATATTAAAAGTTGTAGAAGTATTCAAGCACTTTCAATATCATTTCATTTACACTTTCAAACACTCTATTCAACGAGAGAACACTCTGCTGTCAGATGAAAATCGGTTCATTCGGTTCAACCCCACCAACCAACGGAAGTAATCAGCCAGAATCAGCCAAGACTTTGGCGACTGGGTTCCTTGAAAGGGGGCCTAGGCTAGAGCTTGGCTGTCAGTTTACATACACAGAAACTGCATTATCTCGTTGAACAGAGTATAGTGTTTAGATGATGCATACATGTTAACAGACCCAGGGGAAACAGGAAAAAAGAATAAAGATGTTTTTGAAAATTAAATATTATACCAGACCACTAATTACTTACAAAAACTAAAAGAATATAATCAATGAATGTTTGAAGTGGTTTTTGTGACACTAAAAATCAATCCATCTCCCTGCAAACATCAAAAAACAAAATGTATGACCGTGATGTTTGCTGAGTTTTTGTGGTAGTCAGTGGTTTTGCGATAGAGTATTAAAAAAAAATGGGTACTGTAAAAATGAGAAGGAATTTTGACCTATGAAATTTAACTCTGCAAAAAAATATATTTATATATCAGTGTATTAAATAATGAGTGTAATTTATTATTCATATTAGTATGTTTTTTGTTAAAAAAGTTAATATTTATTTAATGTTAGATATTACATGGGGCTGGTAGTGCAACTCGATTGAATGACAAATATGTTGCTAATGCTGATATGTAAGTAGCTATTATAGGTAGTATTAAATTATAAACAAATTATATAATTTTTTTTTTAATTAAATTTTAATAATTATTTAAATGTCATACTATTTTTTTTATGTTTTAAACAGCATCAATAATAAATTCAAGGATAACAAACCAAATCTTGTCACAGTTCTTCCTTCAGAAAAAGATGTAAATGACACAATTAATGGGAAAAAAGGAGCTCCACCAAAATTGGATCTCAAATTTTATCATTCACATTTGTGGTAAAAAGCTTTTATAAATATCAGATATTCTATCAATAATTGCATTTTTAACAGTCTTATTAATCTTTAAAATAAGGAGCTTTTTAAACTTTTTATACAATTATATGTTTACTTTAAATATTATGTTGATTATAAGATAACTAAAAAAACACAGTATACAATATACATCATATTCTAATTAACTTTAAAAGTAATTTAAATATAGTTATCATATATAGAGGTAGGAGGTACCCATCCCAATTAGCTTATTGTTTTCTTTTAATGTTATGTACATTTCTACAATTAGCTTAATCGTTTAATGTCCTTATTGTACAATTAAAATTTTTTATTTTTACCTCAAAAATATTATACATTGATCTATTACTTAGAATTATTGTATATTATTATATAGGTATTAGTTATACATATATATCTGTGATTTAATTTTCATTTATTTATTTTCTTGTTACCTATTGTTGTCTGAGTTACGTTAAGTTATAATTTTTTTAATCTTAACACATGTAAAGTAGAATGCCTCATAAACTTATTTTTATGAAATATATTACCTATATATTGTACCTTATAATATTTCTGAGATGTATAATTACTAACCATGTATGTACCTAGGTACCTCATAGTTATTGATTTAAAAAATTGTAAATGTTTTGCATGAATATCAAAAATCAAAGTTATATTGAGTTTGTTAGGTATATAAGTTATTATTAATAACTTATTAAGTTACAATAAAATAATTAAACACCTTAGAATATTATAATTATTAATTAGGCATACTAATTTTATAAGTTTATTTTATAAAAATATAAAGTTAGGTACCTACATATATTATAGTTTTATGTTCTATCTAATTTTCAAACTTAATATAAAAGTGCCATATATGAAAATTATAGTCAGTTTTAATTTGTATTTTGTGCTGTCTTTATTAATAAATTAAACTTGTGTTAATAATTACATGTATTTAAATAATCTAAATAATTCTATATGAATTAATATCAATAGTTATTATTATTAAATTAACCTACCTGAATTTATATTTTGCTATGTACTATTAAAAATTAAAATTTATTTTTAAGCTATCATAGATCAAAATAACCCCATTTTTCTTCTTAAAATGAATTATTATTCAAAATTTGAATGAGAAGTGTCAAAAATCTTTAAGGTGGGTACTAATTAGGATAATAGTCAATCAGTAGTCCTTAAAAATAGTTTTAAATAAAATGTAATAAAAGGGTGAGCATGTGCTCAGTGAATCACCCTGTATTTTAAATAACACATAAATTAAATTATATAATGACACTATTGATAAAATAAATAAATTATGTGAGTACCGACTGCACCACTCTTTCTACGAATATGTATGTAGAATTTGAAATATACCTTCACCATTACTCATTAGAAAAAAACTCACTAAAAAATAAGGTTATAATAAAGGTACCTATTATGTTATGATAACTTGAATTGTTATTGACTGCCTCTATAATGAAAAAAAGAAAGAATATTGATTTAACGTCATGAATAATAATTTGCATGAAACGAACTGTTTAACTCCTATACAATTATACTTACTGTACGACAGAATGACATTAACCCTGCAGTGACGAACATGAGAAATTACATGAGTGTGACACCTTTAGGTACTTACGCACAATAGTTAGTACTTAAATAGCCTTACCTCTGGCTTACCACTAAATTTAGGATATCTCGTCACCATCCTTCTATTTGATGGGATCAAATGGTCCAACTTTTAATACCAAATTGCTTAACATACCATTAAGAATAATATTGTAATAAATCATCGAATGTGTTAGGCACAAATTATTTATCCAATCCCACATTAGCGACACTTTTCTTACACAATATAAGTGTTATATTATGTATTTATTAATAGATGATGAAACTTCTAGTTCTTAGATAAAAATGGTGAAAAACTATGCAATCTAATACAATGGACATTTATAAATTTAAACAGATAATGTCATATATAGCAACACATTTTTAAATACAACTATACAAATGTTATTTTTTTGGCCATATGCAATATTTTCATTACAATTTTCTGGTGTAAAATATTAATTTTGAAAAATGTGATGGATATTACACATCACAAAAATCGCTAAAATTAATATGCATTGCAATGGCCAAATTCATAGCGGTGTCAAAAATAATCACAAGGAGTTTTACATAGACAATTAAATATACACCATCACATTTGTCAGTGATTTTGTAGTCGTTTCAGTTTAATATGACTTATGACTTTGAGTATTGAGTTATAACTTAATAATTTTTAGAGGAAGTATAACGATTTTAGTTATTTTGCAGTAATTCAAAAATATTTTTAGTGGGAATCTAAAACATCTACGAATATAATTATGTTAAAATTATTTTTTTTACATGGGTACATAATGCAATGTTAAAAATACCTATTTAGGTACATTTTAGGCTATATTCCCTATTTATACCACATTAAAAATAACCTACTCACACTTTTTTAGTCGTTATCGGTAACAGGTCGGTGTTGATTCAAATATTAATAACAATAATAATACAGTCATTATTGTATAATATACTTTCTAGCCATTAAAATAAAACTAATAGTACAATAAATGCAATGTTTTTGTCACTTTCTGAAAAAAAATTAATCCAACCTAAAGTTTTACTATTTGTAAAATAAATTACTATTATAGCAAAATAAATATAACATCATAAAATATACAATGAATAATGATTACAATAAAAAGTTCATCGCAAAGTAGGCCGCGATAGTCTTCTTTTCTTAGGTTACATAACAATTATAGCGACTAAATAAAGTTGTCAATACTCTCAATGTGATGTAGAGGCCTACGTCGCGTGCAAGATTCCGTATGAGAGTAATATTACAGAGTTAGAAAAAATAATAATAAAATATAATAACTGATTTATTCAACAACAATGGCGGTAAAAAACGACTTACAGTGTAGACAACAAAAACCTATTATTGGCGGTACCGTCATGGGCTGCCGTTTATCGTGTTTAAATTATCCTTTATCACGTAAGCATGTACAACGGTTAACCGTGAGCGGAACACTCAATACAGTCAATTTACTCTGTATAATATTGTAGACCTGTAGTTTTTCTGTGTCGTCCATGAAATCCACAGGTAACGGTTCCACTTCCTCTCACTGTTTGTTCACCTCTCGCTGGTAACGCATTTTTATTTCCGTCTGTCATTTGACGTTTGCGTCCCAACAGTAATCTGTCTTATTATATAATCCACTCGCGTACACTGGTAATTTCGATTTTTCTCTTTTATATTTAGTCGAAATAATATCGCAAGCAACGCTCGTCAGTCCGTTTATTTTAGTTCACTGAAAAACTACAAAAACTCAACGTCATGGAATTCCAATTCGATCTGAGCCATATCGCCCACGACCAGATCATCAAAATCGACAACTCATTGTTGCCAGTCGGCTACCAAAAAGATGACCCAGAGTAAGTACTTTTATATATTGTAACTAGTACACAATCGATTATTATTATGTCCGCGTGTTACTCTGTATTTTTTTCAATTTTTTTTTATCGCATCGTCAACTATGACCATTAGCATTTTGTAGGGGGTTGCGGTTTGTCGGATAACACGTGTATGCGGGGTGTGGGTTCGTCCTAAAAATCCTGGTGGTCACCCATTCAAGAACTAGTGACGCCAGCCTATGCTTGACCTCAGAACACCGAGCCACTGCGGGCCTAAACTCCTAGTTAAAGACACTGCTCCCTTCACCATAGGAGTTTTGTCAATATTCCTTGAAATATTATAGCCGAGTACTTGCATCTGTCTGGTTTTGGTGGTCTCTAATAATTGTTAGACTTATTCTGTGTGGAACTTGATGATTCTAGAGACACTCCTAAACCGGGCAACTGCTGTACCTACAAAGTAGTATAAAGCATGCAACTAGGTAGGATTTATTGCATAATAATAGTATGTGCACTTTTACCTATCATATTTTATTTACTTCCTAATGTGTTTTCCTAATTACATCTGATGTGTAAGTGTCAAAATGTTTGCATTCAATTCTAACTAGGTACCAACATCCTTTAAAGTATTTTAACAGCCCTGATAATTTGTTGTATGGTAAAAAACTGTTCCACTGCTCAAGATTTTCCTTAATGCCCGCCATTGCTTGTTTTAATTATGATTAAAATATTGGATATTAAATGTTGTTTTGCTATATATAGTCAACCGCTTATGAAACTTTCTAAACATATGTTTATTTATAATTTTCCCCAAGGCACCTACATAATCTTGATAATTTGTTTTATAAAATATTGTTAGTTAATTAAATATGTATGTCTATTTCATATTTAATAAACTCTAAAGTTACCTAAGGAAAAATGGACATTATATTTTTTCAAACTATTAATTGAATATTGACTATAAATTATAATAACTAACTAATTATCGGATAATTAATGAATAGTACTGCAAGTTAGAAACTACCTATTTGTCATGTCAATATTATAATGTAATATAATATAATGTATAATTTGTTTTGTCATGCTAAATGCTCATTATGTACTATAGCAATTATTATCAGATAAATTAAATATGAATAAGATGATAATAATAACTATCATTATTAAATTTAAGGGTTATTCCAATTTTGATTGCATTTACTTACTATGGTGATTAACTATTTATTATTTATAAATACTCTAAGAAGTAAAGTGTAGTTGAATAATATATTAAATAAAGTGTAACTCATTTTTTTAGATTACAATCGATGATATCTAATGTTTTGGATAAAATGGGGGTAGCTTCAGGAATTGCTCAAGAGTTAAAATCTCCAATTACTTCAGCTGAAAAACTTATGCGTTCAGATCATATTCTATACTTGATGACAGAACAAACATCACCAGGGTAATGTTGAAAAATAAAAACATCAGGGCTTAAAAATATATATCAACTACCTTATTCTATTTCAGACATTTTGTTGTGGTTGGTTTGCTGAAAATGGGATGGAAAAAGTTGTATTTGTTTAATAAAAAAGGTTCAAGAACTGAAGCAATGGTCTACTGTTTACTTGATTTTTACATTCATGAAACTAGACAACGTCATGGATATGGAATAAAACTTATGGATTACATGTTAAAAGTATTAGAACTTCAAAATTATTTTATGTACATTCCAATTTACATTACTGTTTTTTTAATTATATTAGGATAATCAAATAGAAGCAAGGCAATTGGCCGTTGATCAACCTACAAATAAACTCTTACAATTTTTATGGAAATATTTTAATTTATCCAAATTAGTTAATCAAGGAAACAATTTTGTAATTTTTGAAGAATTCTTCGAAGGTAACGTTTTGTATTTTTCATATTTGTACAAGTTAATTTATTTCTATTTGTTTTTTATTTATGTCTAGACCCATCTGACAAGGAATCTGCCAATGATAATCGGTAAGTTTACAGTGTTATAGTAATTACAAATGTATGTATTGTGTACTTATCAATATTTTGTTTGTACAGCTCAAGTGGATATAAAAGTCAACCGACATTTGGACGTCATGGCGCAGCTAGGCAACAAGATTGCATGGCAAATGTATTTATCTTCAATCCTAATTTATTAAACTTCTTTTTCATTTGTTAATTATTATAAAACATTATAGATACTGTATGGAGCAAAACCAGCAGAAATCCAAAATGGAAATGGAAGTGGAAATAAGTAAACAATATAAATAGTTAAATAACCTTATTGTAAATTAATATTATTTTAATTCTATCTAGAGTTGAACATCAACAGAGAGAAAATAAACAACATCAAGAGGAACGTCATGTTGAAGTGCAACATCACGTTGAAGTGCAACAACATCACACTATGGATGAAGGAGATGGTCAGAAATCAAACCACGCTCATCCAAAATTAGATCTCAAGAATTTTCACACTCAATTATGGTAATCTATTAAACTTCGCCTTTTCTAACAGGTGGTAGCTTATTATTTGTTACATATTTATTACTGTATTTCATTAACTTTTGTTAATTTATACTAATCCTAAATATGACTGCAATTATAAAGTAGAATTAAAAAAGAATAATTAAATAAGTTTATTAAAAATTGACTTCTTTATAAAATTTGCACTAATGGTCATTCACTATACTAATTTTATATGCATAACATTGGGCTAGCCCACTTAAAAAATAATGTTTGGTATACAAATAATAACACAATTATTTTTACGTTATTCTTCAAACATTTAATTGGTTGTTCGTCAACGAGGCTAATTAGTAATTAATTTATATTTTTATAATTTTTTTTAACTATTTCATTTATTTAACTTTTGTAACAAACATACTATATGTAATATTAACATTTAAAAATTGTTGAGTGAATTTTTTGTTGTGAAAAACTAATTGAAGATTTGTAAACTTTTATGTTGACGGTCTTTTATGTCATTATTCAATATTAGATCATTGTATTGAAAATGTATTTTACTTTTAAAGGCTGAAAATGTAATTTCTAAAGAATGATAATAGTAATGCTTTTATGTGTTGAATAATGAATTAAAACTGGCAGAATTTATTTAAAAAATAAACTATTAATCATAATTCTGATACTATTAATATTGTTACAAGATTTCCTCTTTGCAACGCAATAATACAATTATAGAATGTATTGTATTTTCTATAATAATGTTCCTAGACAATGTTCTTTTTTTTTTTACAACAATCATATCAACCAATTTGTTTGTATTGATGTTCTAATAAATAGTTACTAAATTATTTGTAAGACCTTGACCTTATTAATTTCTCATGTTTTAAATAAAATATAATTTATTATTTAATATGTTTCCATTTAATATAGTATATTTTTTCTATTAAAAACTGTATTTTATTGTATGACGTGTTTTTATAAATCCTAGATAATGTTGGTAAGGAAATTATAAATATCATTATCTTGTGATTTCATTCACAAGAAATTTATTGGATGTTTAATAATTATCTTAGAAATTAATAGGTTAGATTACAGTAACATATATCTTATGTAAAGTACACACAATATAAAATCTTTATACGTCCATATATTATTTACTTTGTAGTTTGTTTCTTAAAATTGACACTTGGTTGAGATACTACCATTATTAGATATAATCATGGTTTTAAGCAGTACTTGACTTGGGAAAAAATAAGTATAGGCATTCTATCTACTTTTAAAAAAGTAACTTCCATAGCATTTTACTAAAACTCACATAACCACACCTCACTTTATGGTCCCAAAAAAATCATTAAACTTGTGTCCATGAATCGTAATATATGAAATAATTTCATCATTTTTTTAGGTAGAACTTCGGTACCTTTTCCAAAAATTAACGACTAACTTATTTTATATTTATTTATTTCTAAAATTATACACCTTTATTTAAAAGATCCCCTAGTTGAGAAATTTCATAAAAATAGGTAACTTTAAATAACAACACTTCTCATGTTTCCTCTTTAAAAAAGAAGTAGGGGTACTCTAGTATATCCTAAAAATGTGTTGAGGTACTTAGTTCTCCCCATGCCTCTCCAAGTCAAACACTGGTTGTAAGTGTTATTGTTTAATGTTAGCTATTTATGTTGTTAATAACTGTAATTGAACGACAGACGTTTAGTCTATCTGGTTTATTCTTAATAATATAAATTTTAAGCTTAATATGTGTAATATTTCGGCAATCAAATATAATTTAATATTGGAAGTATAATAAGTTATTAAATGGGATGTATAAA
>PVMI01023998.1:0-11472 GCA_008528875.1 Aulacorthum solani
TTTCCAGTCATAGTGCGCAATAAATCAGCACAAAACGCTTTTAAGTTATAAACCATGCCATTTGGATATAAGGCACCCTCTTCGCCTGCTGTTACCATTCCTGCTGTCTTAATTCGTGATTAACATTATGCGGCCTTTCCAGAGCGAAAGGCCGCATTACTCTGGAGTTTCAGTATGGACCTTCCTCTTACGCTTAATATCGTAGCCTTTGTGGTGCTGCTGGTATTGCTCTCTCGCTTCAGCCGTCAGAACTGGAGCCTGTCGAAAAAAGTGCTGACCGGTCTGGTAATCGGCGTACTGTTCGGCCTGGTTTTGCAGTTGATCTACGGCGAAAACAGCGCAGTGGTCAAAGAGTCTATCAGCTGGTTTAACATCGTCGGTAATGGCTATGTCCAGTTGCTGCAGATGGTCGTAATGCCGCTGGTGTTCGTTTCCATTCTGAGTGCGGTTGCCCGTCTGCATAACGCCTCGTCGCTGGGAAAAATCAGCGTACTGACGATTGGCGTACTGCTGTTTACCACCGCGATCTCGGCGCTGGTCGGCGTCTTCGTGACCGGCCTGTTTGGCCTGAGCGCAGAAGGTCTGGTTCAGGGCGTGCAGGAGACTGCGCGTCTCAGTGCGATTCAGAGCAACTATGTCGGCAAAGTGGCTGACCTGACCGTGCCGCAACTGGTGCTCTCCTTTATCCCGAAAAACCCGTTTGCCGATCTGACCGGAGCCAGTCCGACCTCGATTATCAGCGTCGTTATCTTCGCCGCCTTCCTGGGTGTGGCTGCACTGCAGTTGCTGAAAGATGATGAAGTTAAAGGTCAGCGCGTGCTGGTCGCGATCGATACGCTGCAGTCCTGGGTCATGAAGCTGGTGCGTTTAGTGATGAAGCTGACGCCTTATGGTGTGCTGGCGCTGATGACCAAAGTGGTTGCCGGTTCTAACCTGCAGGACATCATCAAGCTGGGCAGCTTTGTGGTCGCCTCTTACCTCGGTCTGGCCATCATGTTTGGTGTCCACGCCCTGCTGCTGTCGGTAAATGGTATCAACCCGATGCGCTTCTTCCGTAAAGTGTGGCCGGTTATTACCTTCGCCTTTACCAGCCGCTCCAGCGCAGCCAGCATTCCGCTGAGCGTGGAAACCCAGACCCGTCGTCTTGGCGTGCCTGAGTCGATTGCCAGCTTTGCGGCCTCTTTTGGTGCCACTATCGGCCAGAACGGCTGTGCCGGTCTCTATCCAACCATGCTGGCAGTGATGGTTGCGCCAACCGTCGGGATCAACCCGTTTGACCCACTGTGGATTGCGACGCTGGTCGGGATCGTGACGCTGAGCTCAGCAGGCGTTGCCGGTGTCGGCGGTGGTGCAACCTTCGCGGCACTGATTGTCCTGCCTGCGATGGGCCTGCCGGTCACCCTGGTGGCGCTGCTGATCTCCATTGAGCCGCTGATCGATATGGGTCGTACAGCCCTGAACGTCAACGGTTCCATGACCGCCGGTTCTCTCACCAGTCGCTGGTTAGGTCTGACCGATAAGCGCGTCCTGGAAAGCGACGACAACGCCGAACTGGCACACCGCTAATCTGCTCTGAACCTGGCGCGCCCGCGCCAGGTTATTCCCGCCCTTCTTCTCCATAATCTCCCCCATTAATGGCAACGCCGTTAAGAAAGCGTTAAGCATGGTAAACAGGCGAAAAATCGCCGCTTTATTGCTTGTCTTTGCCGGGTAAAAAGCGAATTCTGCATCCAGTCTTATGAGGAGAACACCTGATGAAAAAGATAATCGCCTCGCTTCTGACGCTGACGCTTTTGACACCCGCTCTGGCTTTCGCTCATCCTGGCGACTGGGGCCCGCCGGGTGGATGGGATCGCCATGGCGGCCACGGGCCACACTGGGGCGGACCCGGGCCGGTGCGCTTTTTGCCTGAAGCCGCAACCGCGGTGCTGATAGGCGGACTGACCTACTATCTGCTCAATGGCAATTATTATCAGCGTCACGGCGATGAGTATGTGGTGGCAGAGCCGCCTGCAGAGTCGCGGGTCAGCAGTGAAATGCGGGTACTCGACTTTAACGGCAAACGCTTCTATGTGCAGGCTGGCCACTTCTACCAGCGGCAGATAGATGGCGATTATGTTGAGGTGCCGCGCCCGGCAGGTTTGTAGTCAGTGCCACAACGAAAAACGGCCCGTCATGATGACGGGCCGTTTACTATTCAGGGGTGCTAAGAGTTACTGCTGAACCTGCGGATCGGTGTCATATTCCGCACAGCTCTGGAAGCCGTAGTTCATGACACGGCCGGTGTCGTTATAGCTCACGAAGTAAGTCTGAGCTTTACCGTCGCGCTGACCCAGTACATAAGTCTGGCAGGTGCCGCGCGCGTGAACCATGGTGATTTCAGTAGAAGGCGTACCGGCGATCTGACGAACCTGATCACGGGTCATACCCTTTTTAACATCCTTTACCACTGGCTTAGTCACGTAGCTTTCCGCACGATCGTAAGTCGTACAACCAGACAGTGCAGCCAGCGTCAGCGCCGCAGCGATACATCCCATCACTTTATTCATCTTGTTGTTCCTCATTTATTGTCCATGTGGAAACAAGCTTGGAACATAAATGCTGATTTATCAAGTTTATGACGAACAATTAGTGGCCTTCCAAATGTCAGGATTTCGTAAAGAAGGCTGTTTTGCTGTCAACGCAGACGTATACTGCCCGGCAAAACAGGTACCCGATAGCGCCCCGTTTTCAGAGACCACACCGTCATCCGCGCAGTCGCAGATCGGCGTAAATGTCACGTTACCGGACGCTGTTATTCACTGACTTACCCGCTTTCTGTTTACCCCATCGCTGACAATCCCGAGGATAAATGACCCCTGTACACTCCAATCGCCTGGTTTATGCCATTACGCTGGGCCTGCTGGCCGCACTGGGCCCGCTCTGCATCGACCTCTATCTGCCTGCACTGCCACAAATGGCCCAGGACCTGCACACTGAAACCGCTACCGCGCAGCTGAGTCTGACCGCTGGCCTGTTAGGTCTCGGCTTTGGCCAGCTGCTCTTTGGCCCGATGAGTGATAAGTTCGGCCGCCTGCGCCCGCTGACCCTGTCACTGGTGTTGCTGTTTATCGCCTCGATGGGCTGTGCGCTGGCGCAGGATATTAACCAGCTGCTGCTGGCGCGGCTGTTCGAAGGGTTAGCAGGTGCGGGCGGTGCGGTGCTGTCACGGGCAATTGCGCGCGATATGTACAGCGGCCATGAGCTGACGCGATTCTTCGCTCTGCTGATGCTGGTCAACGGTCTGGCACCGATCGGTGCACCGGTATTAGGCGGCGTGCTGATGACGATTTTAAACTGGCGCGGCATCTTCATGGTGCTGGGCGGCATTGCCATTTTGCTGATCCTGCTGGCGCGCTGGAAGCTGCATGAAACCCTGCCTGACGCACGCCGCAGTAAAGGATCAATATTCTCCGCCTACGCGGCATTAGGTCAGGTGATTACCCATCGCCCCTTCATGGGCTTCTGCCTGACCCAGGGATTTATGATGTCCGGCATGTTCGCCTACATCGGTGCCTCGCCGTTCGTGCTGCAGCAACTCTATGGTCTTTCGCCTCAGGCCTTTAGCTTCTGCTTTGCGGCCAACGGGTTTGGCCTGGTGATTGCTTCACAGACCAGCGCCCGCCTCTGTCCATTGTGGGGCGAATATCGGGTGCTGAAAGGCGGACTGACGCTGGCCTTTGTCGCCTCCAGCCTGCTGCTGCTGGCCGCGCTGCTGCATGCTCCCTTAGCGCTGCTGCTGGTGGCACTGTTCTTTACCATTGCCAGCAACGGCGTTATCGCTACCACCGCCTCGTCCCTGGCGATGCAGAGTCAGGGCCATCGCGCTGGCAGCGCCTCCGCGGTGATTGGCGTCACGATGTTTACGCTGGGTGCGATTACCGTGCCGATTACCGGCATCGGTGGTACCTCGGTGCTGAGCATGTGCGCCACCATTTTTGGCTGCTTTATGACGGCGATTCTGATGTTTAGCGTGCTGGCGAAAAAACCGCTGCCGCAGGTAAAAACTCACTGATTTCGCAACGTTTCATGGTAATGAGTTACCGCTTTGGCTTGTTGTTTTCGCAAAGGCACGTTAGCTTTAATAAAACGTTCGCATCGAGCCGACAGGCCACTGACCTGAGGAGAAGTTCATGTCACTGCAGCAGGAAATTATTGAAGCCCTGGGTGTGAAGCCCACTATCGACGCCGACCAGGAAGTGCGCGTCAGCATCGATTTTCTCAAAGCCTACCTGAAACGCCACAGCGGCCTGAAAACGCTGGTGCTGGGGATCAGCGGCGGTCAGGATTCAACCCTGGCGGGCGCGCTGGCGCAGCGGGCGATCACCGAACTGCGTCAGGAGAGCGGTGATAACGACTACACCTTTATTGCCGTGCGTCTGCCCTATGGTGTGCAGGCGGATGAGCAGGATTGTCAGGACGCGCTGGCCTTTATCAAACCCGACCGTTCGCTGGTGGTAAACATCAAAGAGTCGGTGCTGGCCAGTGAGCGCGCGCTGAAAGAGGCGGGTATTACGCTTTCCGATTTTGTCCGCGGCAATGAAAAAGCCCGTGAGCGGATGAAAGCGCAATACAGCATCGCCGGCATGACCAAAGGCGTGGTGGTCGGCACCGATCACGCGGCTGAAGCCGTGACCGGTTTCTTCACCAAGTATGGCGATGGCGGCACGGACATCAATCCCCTGTTTCGCCTGAACAAGCGTCAGGGCAAGCAGTTGCTGAAACACCTTGGCTGCCCGGAGCATCTCTATCTGAAAAAACCGACTGCCGATCTGGAAGATGATCGTCCAGGCCTGCAGGATGAAGTGGCGCTGGGCGTCACCTATGAGATGATTGATGACTACCTGGAAGGCAAAAGCATCAATCCTGACAGCGCCCGTATCATCGAAGGCTGGTATCAGAAAACCGAGCACAAACGTCGTCCGCCGATCACGGTATTCGACGATTTCTGGAAGTAATCCTGCCCCTCCCTTGCCGCGGCAAGGGAGGCTTCTCTCACTGACTTTGTTGATCGCTGCATGCCTGCCACCGTTTCGCGCGCGACCCTCGTCGGGCTTGTCGCCATTCTGCTCTGGAGTACGACCGTTGGCCTGCTGCGCAGCGTCAGTGAAGCCTTTGGCGCCACCGGTGGTGCGGCGCTGATCTACACCACCACGGCGTGTCTCCTTTGCCTGACCCGGGGCCTGCCCAGACCCGGCGCGATGCCCGCCATCTACCTGTGGCTGGGGGGCGTACTCTTTGTCGGCTATGAAATCTGTCTGGCGCTGGCCATCGGGCTGGCCAGCGATCGCAGCCAGTCGCTGGAACTGGGGATGATTAACTATCTCTGGCCCTGTCTGACCATCGTGCTGGCGATCCCATTTAATCAGCAGCGTTTCCGTGTCTGGCTGTGGCCAGGACTGCTGCTGTCGCTGCTGGGGATCGTCTGGGTAATGAAAGGCAGCGGCAGCGGATCGCCCGCGCTGTTGTGGCAGAATATGCTGCGCAACCCGGTCGCCTATGCACTGGCCTTTATCGCCGCCCTGACCTGGGCGCTCTACAACAATCTCACCCGCCGCTTTGCCCGTGGTTCTAATGGCGTCACGCTGTTTTTTATCCTGACTGCACTGGCGCTGTGGCTGAAATATGCCTTCAGCGATCACACTGCACCGATGACCTTTACGCTGGTGCCGCTGCTGGAGGTGCTGTTTGTCGGGCTCTCCACCGCCATCGCCTATTCCGCCTGGAATCACGGAATTCAGCAGGGCAATCTGACGCTGCTGGCCACCGCCTCCTATTTTACGCCGGTGCTGTCGGCCCTGCTGGGTTCGCTGTGGCTGGGCCTGACGCCGCCGCTGGCCTTCTGGCAGGGCGTGGCGATGATCACGCTCGGCTCGCTGATCTGCTGGCGGGCAACACGGTCTCTGTGACCAGACGGCTGGCGATCATTTCACCTGCCTGTTATGCTGTATGGACAACCAGTAAATGGAGTCCATCTTGGTCAGACGTTCTGCCATACTTCGCCCCGAACCCGACGCGAATGCAATTTATCAATATCCCGAACACCTGCGTGAATGGCTGGAAGGCCTGCCAAATCATCCTGGCGTCTATACCTTTCATGGCGAAAGTGAGTCGCTGCCGCTCTATATCGGTAAAAGTGTGAATCTGCGTTCGCGGGTGATGTCCCATTTCCGGACCCCGGATGAGGCGAAAATGCTGCGCCAGTCGCGGCGTGTAAGCTGGATCCCTACCGCGGGCGACCTCGGCGCGCTGCTGCTGGAAGCGCAGATGATCAAAACCCAGCAGCCGCTGTTCAATAAGCGATTGCGCAAAAACCGGCAGCTCTGTTCATTACAGATTACCGACGGCAAACCGAATGTGGTCTATGCAAAAGACCTCGATTTCAGCCAGTCCCCCAACCTGTTTGGGCTCTATCGCAGTCGCTTCGCCGCGCTGGAACGGCTCAAGCAGCTCGCGGATGAGTATCAGCTCTGTCATGGCCTGCTGGGTCTGGAAGCGCTGAGTGCGGGGCGAGGCTGCTTCCGCTCGGCACTGCGCCGTTGCGCCGGGGCCTGCTGTGGAAAAGAGCCGGTCAGCGATCATCAGGATCGACTGCTGGAGGCGCTGGAAAACGTGCGGGTGTTCTGCTGGCCATGGCAGGGTGCCGTGGGGCTGGTGGAGGAAGGCAAAGAGATGACGCAGATCCACGTTATCGACCACTGGTTCTATCTCGGTTCGGTCAGCAGCATGGATGAGGCCAGAAAACTGCAGCGGCCCAAAGGCGGTTTTGATCACGACGGCTACAAAATCCTCTGCCGCCCGATTCTGTCAGGTGCCTACCCTATTCTGCCGCTATAAAAAAACCGCCGACGCTGCCCACTCACCTTCAGTGGACAGCGCCGGCGGTCTCAGACCGTTCGCTTAACGAGTGTTATTCAGCCGGTTCTGCTGGCGGTGCCATTTTGCCCTCGTGCGGGCCTTTCTCAGTCAGACGCTTTTCAAAGTTAGCGTTGTACTGTTTTTTCTGCTCCGGCGTCAGCACGTTATAGAGCTTGTTCTGGGTTTCCAGCATCTTCAGCGCATGCTCTTTGGCATTGGCGGACATCTTCTCTGCCTGTGCTTCTGCTTTGCTCTGGTCGAAGCTGTCAGAGGCAATAATGCTGTGGGCCGCACGACGCTCGTCCAGTGACGGGCGTTTCATATCTTTGTGGCTCTCTTTCATGATGTCGCGCATCTGAGTTTTCTGCGCGTCGGTCAGGTTCAGACCTTTAAACATCATCTCCATGCCGTGGCGCATTGGCGGCTTGTGCATCGCTTTTTCGCTGCCTGCTGGCGGTGGAGTCAGGTTGTCAGCGGCTGCATGGACGGCGCTGGCTGCACCAAACGCCAGCGAGGAAGCCAGTAAAAGGGAAGTCAGTTTGCGCATAATAGTGTCCTTATAATTCATGATAATGACGACAGCACTCTGTCGCGTCTTCGGAAACAAGCATACGACGCTGAACGTCAACTACTCAGAGCCTGAGTAAAGCCGTGAAAGCATAAAAGATAAAAATCGGGCAATCATGAAGAGAATAAGAAGAAAGGCGTGAGGAATTGAAAATGTTTATGAATTTAAAGCGAATTTGGCAGAAATCATGGAGGAGTGTAAGGGTTACGACAGGAAAGCGGAAGCCGATCTTCCACTTTTCCTGTCGGTTTTTTAGCGCCGAGGGTCTGCGCTGTTAACAACCGCTATCAGACCGGCAGCGCCTGGGTCTGTTCGCTCTCTTCAATCAGCATCAGTCCGGCACGCAGCCCGGCGGCCACGTTGGGGTTAGGGAACAGCACATATTCCCGCGCCTGCTGCACGTAATAGCGGGTGCTACCATCTTCCGCCAGCAACGTCCCCTGTGGAAACGCGGTAAAGTTCAGCGTTTCCGGCGACATATGCAGCGTAAAGTGCTCACTCAGTCGGGTGATCTGCTGCGCGACCCGATAGTGACGCGGTCTAACCGCCGCCACAGGCAGCGCTTCGCCATAGAGTAAAGACGCCAGCGCCTGCTGTGCCGCACTGAACTGACTGAGATCGTTTTCGCCAAACGGCAGCGCTTTGCCCAGCTCCAGGGTACAGCTGGCCGCACCGAAGTGCTCGCAGCTGAAGTGGGTAAAGGTGCCGCCCGGCGAGCGATGGAACACCAGCGCTTCCAGCCCGGCAGCGGCGAGCCAGTCAAGAAACGCGGGCGGCCAGGGGCGTTCATTGTGCGGCATTACGCCGAACTGAGGATGATAAGAGCCACGAATTGCGGTGTGCATGTCGAGGTGCCAGCGCGTCTCATCGCACTCGCCCAGCTGCCAGAAGGTCTCCAGCGTCTGCTCCAGCCGCAGCACGCGGCGGGCCTCATCACCATCATCAATCTGCTGCCAGCGTCCGCCAAACAGCCGGTTAATGTCATAACGCACATAGCGCTTACCGGCGCGTAGCGCTGAGGGATTACCCAGAATCACCAGCATGCGCTGCTGTAACGGCTTTTCGCCCCGCAGCAGCGGATTAACCAGCTGGTTCACCATTTCTACCGGGGCCGTTTCATTGCCGTGGATCCCGGCAGAGAGCACCAGCGCCTGTTTAACCGGCACCGTCGGCTCCATCAACAGTATGCCGTGATACAACCATTGCCAGCGAAGATGCGCCGTTTCACCACTACGCTTACGCGGCACCTCGCCGGAGAGCGTTTGCTGTAAAAAGTCCTGCATCGTTCCTCCTTTTCGCCCTGAGCAGGCGGCAGACTGTGCTGCCCCCTCCTTCACTGCTGAAATGCATATACATTTCCTAAGTCTAGCAGCTTCGTCAGTTCATCCAGCGCGTCGCGTCCCTCACGCAGCAATTGTGGGTCGACCAGATCGGCCTGGGTCAGGCGATCGCGGTAATGACGGTCAACCCAGTTATTCAGCGTGCTGAAGAGCCGATCGTTCATCAGCACCGCCGGATTCACTGCCTGCTGCTCCTGTGGTGTCAGCACCACCCGCAAACGCAGGCAGGCTGGACCACCCCCGTTATACATGCTTTCGCGCAGATCAAACACCTTCAGGGCTTTGAGTGGCGTGTCAGCCTCAACCTGTTCACAGAGATAGCGCCAGACACCCGGATGCTGACGTGACTCCTCCGGCAGCACCAGCATCATGGTGCCGTCGGGACGGCTCAGCAACTGACTGTTAAACAGATAGGTCTCCACCGCATCTTTCACTGACACCCGATTTTCCGGCACTTCCAGTGCCACAAAACCGGGAACGCGCGACCGAAGCTGCGCCAGCAGTTCAGGCTGATTAACAAAGGCGTGCTGGTGACAGAAGAGCATCTGCTGGTTACTTACCGCAATCACATCGTTATGAAACACGCCCTGATCGATCACAGCAGGATTCTGCTGCGCATACAGCACGCTTTCCGGTGAGAGCTGATGCAGACGGGCGACCGCCTCGCTGGCTTCCCGGGTCTGACGTGCCGGATAGCGCTGCGGGGCTTTGCCCTCATGGCTGCTGTCGCGGCCATAGACAAACAGCTGCACGCCGCGCTCACCATAGGCGTCGCCCAGTCGGTTATGGTTCGCCGCACCTTCATCGCCAAACATCGCCACCTGCGGCAAGGCATCATGCACCGCAAAATGGCGATCGTCGCGGAAGATGGAACGCAGCAGCCAGGCCGTTTCCGGCGCTTCTATCGCACGGTGGAATTTGTTGTTAAGGTTCGCCACCGTCAGGTGAACCCGGCCATCAAGGCTGTCCGCTGACGGTGAGACCGTGGCAGCATTGGCGACCCACATCGCCGAGGCTGAACTGACGGCGGAGAGTAATCCCGGCGCAGTTTTCCCGGCCGCAGCCAGCACCTGCTCATCGCTGCCACCAAAGCCGAGCTGGCGCAGCGCCGCAATATTGGGCCGCTCATGCGGCGGGATCACCCCCTGCACGTAGCCCATATCGGCCAGCGCTTTCATCTTGAGCAACCCCTGCTTTGCCGCCAGACGGGGATTCGACGGCTGCAGCTGATTGCGGGTCGAGGCTTCGTTGCCAAACGACAGCCCGGCATAGTGGTGTGTTAACCCCACCAGCCCATCAAAGTTGGCCTCGGTTGCCTTCATGACGTCGTCTCCTGGGTGGAGAAATCGAGGCCCGGCGACAGCGTGGCGGGCAGCGTCAGGTCAGGCGTCTCCAGCGAGGCCATCGGCCAGGCGCAGTAGTCCGCCGCATACCAGGCGCTGGCGCGATGGTTGCCCGAGGCACCAATGCCGCCAAACGGTGCGGTACTGGCTGCGCCGGTCAGCGGTTTGTTCCAGTTGACGATACCGGCACGCGCTTCAAGCAGCAACTGATCAAACTGCTGGCGTGAAGGCGAGATCAATCCGCACGACAGGCCATAACGGGTCTGGTTAGCCAGCGCTATCGCCTCTTCAAATGTCTCATAGCGGACTACGCCTAACAGCGGACCAAAGACCTCTTCATCCGGAATGCCCTGCACGCCGGTTAAATCGATAATACCTGGCGTCAGGATGGCACTGTGGCGATCCGGCCAGCGCATTTCCAGCAGCACCTCGCCGCCCGCCTCAACCCGCCGTTGCCACTCACCCATAATCTTCTCTGCCGCGCCGGTGGAGATCACGCTGCCCATAAACGGCTGCGGTTCAGCATTCCAGGCAGCGGGTTGCAGTCGCCCCGCCACCTCAACCAGCCTCTGCAGAAACGCATCCCCTGCATCGCCGCGTCTGACCAGCAGACGCCGCGCGCAGGTGCAGCGCTGACCGGCGGTAATAAAGGCTGACTGCAACGTGATGTTGACAGCCGCATCAGTGTCCGCCGGATCTTCAACAATCAGGGCATTGTTACCGCCCATCTCCAGCGCCAGCATCTTTTCAGGCTGACCGGCAAACTGGCGATGCAGCTGATAGCCGGTATGGGCGCTGCCGGTAAATAGCAGGCCATCAATCTGCTGACAGTTGGCCAGCGCCTGACCAGTCTCACGTCCGCCCTGTAACAGTGCCAGCACGCCGGCAGGCAGGCCCGCAGCCAGCCAGAGCTCAACGGTTTTTTCGGCGGTCAGCGGCGTCAGTTCGCTGGGTTTAAATACCACGCAGTTGCCCGCCAGCAGCGCCGGAACGATATGGCCGTTTGGCAGATGTCCCGGGAAGTTATAGGGACCAAACACCGCCAGTACCCCATGCGGGCGGTGGCGCAGCGAGCTTTCGCCTTCATGCTGTTCACCGGTGCGGCTATGGTATGCCTTCACCGAAAAGCCGATTTTGTTGATCATCGCGCCCACTTCGGTCAGCGCTTCCCAGCGCGGCTTGCCGGTTTCACGGGCGATGGTTTCCGCCAGCTCCGTTTTATGCGCCTCAAGCCCGGCGGCAAATTTCTCAACGATCGCCTGCCGTTCCGCCAGCGGGCGTCTGGCCCAGGCTGGAAATGCGTCGCGCGCCGCCTCACAGGCTG
>PVMI01024010.1:617-31393 GCA_008528875.1 Aulacorthum solani
AAATAATAATTTAAAAATGGTAAGAACTGCAGGTGGTTTTTATAAAAATCATTAAACCAAATTAAGGGGATTGAAATTTTAAGAAATCAATCCACAAATTACACATCAAAAGTTAAACATAATAGCAAACTATATAATAATAATTTAATATGAAAACACAAAACAATTGTTTTGAATAGTCATACCTAGTCATTCCTAATAATAATAATAATAATGATAAAAAAAAATGTTCAAATAATTAACAGTGGCCTACATAAACTCTTCAGGTTGAATCCAACATAATTTATGTTGTTGGTATAACATGTGTAATGTGATGTCAGTTAAAACCAGATTTAATTTTATTTTTGGTGATGTTAGTTATAATATGCATTATACAAGTATAAAAAAATAATACAGAATTAAGTGAATCTCAGGGAAATATTATTATTCTGTCTCAGTTTTGGCACATCATTTATACCATTACCTACACACCAACCAACTAACATTCTGTTTAGCTCACAACATGCTCATGAAATCCATCATCAACCACACTGGAATCACCACCACCTTTATGGCTCTTAGCCAGCTGGTCACTGCAACCAGACTCTTCAGTGCCCGCACCACCTTCAGCTGATTCGCTTAATAGACTGTCCACATCATAACCATCAACATCAACAGTACACTAAAATACAAACATAATACATACAATTTTAGTTCCAAAGTGTTATGATAGTATTAAACAATAGTATTAAGGTTAAGTATTGCTATAATTGTTTGCATTAATTGCAAACAAAGTATCACCTGAGGGTTTTCAATGATGTGGACATTTGTTATGTCATGATCTCCTGGATTACTTTGGTCAAGAAGTGGCAATGCCATGCCAGACATGTTATTTGAATATCGACTTCTTCCGTCAATGTGCCTAGTAATGTAATTTACATCATTTAAAGGAACACTTTCCTCGTGTTGATCATGATCAATAGTAAATGGTCGTAAATGTTGAGCACAGAATGCCACGTCAGTACCCATTGAATTTTGTTGGGGATCTCGTACTCGTTCAGCTTTCACACATTGACGTTTCAATACAATACTTGTAGTACATATCAGTATGCAACAAACTCCAATCACACACCCTATGACTATACCTAATAGCTGCTGATCTTCCATATACAAGGCTGGTGAGTCAGCAGGATATTTTGAATTAACCGGTGGGTTAATCAGTGTAGTTAATGGAGTAATGGAAAATATGCCACTTTGTGGACCAAATCCAGCATCAGTAGCAGCTCGTACCATAAAGAAATATTGTGTGTTATTGCTTAAACCATACAACTATGACATAATATTAAAGACAACAATAAGTATTGTATTTCAAAAATTAATTTCTAACATTAATACATACATCTAATGAATTTTTATGCCGGGAGACATTTAGCTGTTCCCAGGATGTAGGTGGTATGTGAAGTTCGGATGTATATGAAACATAATAACCCATAATCACACCATTCGACTTCACTGGCTCAACCCAAGTTATGCGAACAGCACTAGTATTTATCCATTGCAATTCTATTTGTTCTACTATACCAGGAACTGAAAAGTAAAAAATGAATTATGTTAGAAGTATAGAAATATAAGAGACCAGCATTTTTTATTTTGCATACCTCCTTGAAGTGTGCGTATCTGTATCTTTTGACTGAATTCACTTTTTCTGTTATTTTGATCTTGAACTGCTATCTTGATTTCATATAAACTATAAGGTTTAAGTCCTGATAGTTCAAATGAAGAAACGCCCCTAAAAAACAAAAAAAAATCAATAATACAATTTTGTGGAAAATTAAAAATAAATCATTTGTTACTTACATATCTGTGAAAACTGTAGTGGAGTTTTGAGAAAAATTAGATACTGGATTGTAGGTTATAATGAATATCAAAGACAATGGATCAACAGAATCTGAAGGAACCCATGACAAATTCAATGTCTGGAGTGACGTAGCAACAGCTTCTATCTGAGATGGCGGTGACAATATTTCCAACGCTACAGCTATAGTTCTAGATATTGATTCTCCTTCACCGTTTTCGGATATACAATTTAATAGTACTTCATAAACATCCAAATCACCTAAAAATCAAAATTAATAACAATTCAAAAACTAATTATGTTTATGAGGATTTTACAGAATTATTTGTTTCTTTCTCTGAAATTATTGAAAACATATTGATATTACAAAGAACTCTACAAAATAAACCACTTGACTTAGATAAACGTTTTTACCATCAAATTTGTATTGTTCTTATAATCAGGTTTAGAAATAGACGATTTTGAAATTTTCCAAAAAAATTTGAATCAAATTTTTAAATTTTTATTTAATTTCAAGAAATAAAAATTAAAACAACTATACTATAAATACAGCGCAAGTGTCTATAAACTAAGTGTATATAAAAAAAAAAAATGTTAAATATTGATTGTAACAAAAATTATTGCATTAATCAGTTCTTTCTGTTATACCCTGAATAGGCTGAATACATAATATATTATGTACATTAGAACAATAAAACATGAATTCCGTACACTAAAATATTAATGAAAGCCTATCATAGGTGCTCGCAGGTGTTATGATAATATTCTTACTTTAAGTTTTAAACTAGGTCAATTAATTTTAATAAACAAACAAGTAACAAGTATTCTAACTAACAACATTCTGTTGAACTCAAATTTGCTACGATGTGCATTAGTCAGAAAGAGAGAGAAAACAAATAGTGCACTAACTTAACTAAAAATGACTTACTGGTGTAATGTATCATATGATGGTTTGTGTCTGGTCTGAGTGTGTGCAGTGACATCACTGATTGGTTTGTTTGGCTAGTGACGCGATACATTAGTTTATAAGAGTCAAATTTAATTGATTGATCATTAACAAACCAAGAAAGCTGTAAATAATATTGATTAAGAATCAGCTGAACAGATTGTTTCAAAATTTTCACTCATTTTGTTAAAATTAATCATCAAAAAAATATTGAAAAAATTATAGCGATTTATTATTCTGTAAACATTAAAATACAACATACCTTTATAATTGATTGGTCAATGCTATATCTTAAAATAGGTATGGGCAAGATAGGATTAATATTGGGTAACTCAACTAAATGCCATGAAAAATCAATGTTTGGTAAACCATTTTGTGTTGCACCTAATACTTGCACTTCATATTGTTCTCCTGGCTTGAGTCCTAAAAACCAAAAATAAAAAAATGAAATTGTATATATACTCGTATGCATACGTATTATGTAAAAAAACAAAAATATTTATCACTTTTTTTATATTTTGTTATACTTCTAATGGACTTAATTAAGAGCAACTTTATTTGTATAGTGCTTATGGTTTCAATAGTTTTAAAAGTTACAAAAGTATTCTAGTTTCAACTGTTACGAAAAAGTTTGAATGAGGCTGTTTTTAAAAGGCTAATACAAAAACAAATATCTGACGTAAAATATACTTTTGTACAGTGCTAGACTTTAAAATATAAGTATATTGTGTAACTTATGTGGTAAATATCTTCGTTCGATGCACAAAAATATAAACAATGATTTAAGTCAGTAAAAAAAATAACAAAAAATGTCAACATTTCATTTAATTGTTTCAAATTTAAAAATTTTGAAAATTTGAATAGAAATAGAAAATTATAAATTAAGTAATAGTGGAATGATTTATATTATTCTGTACATTATATATATTATATTAATTATTATTTAAACGTTTTTACATGTATTACTTAATAGAGGCAGGTATAATACCTATTCATTTTTTGTTGTATTTAATATAGTTTTACCATATTAAAATGGTATTCATTGAATTGAATGATACCATAAATGGTAGAAAATATAAATGTAGTAACCGATAATTATAATGTAATACCTTTTTAGTAACTTCATAGTAATTTTAGCATAGTACATAATTCTAAGTATAAGTAACCATGGGAATGCACTAGCATATGCGACAACCCTCAGCCCTAAACTGTTGGGTCAGCAAGCCCTTTCCCCTCCTTGAGGTCTAGCATTGGGTTATGCTACGCTTAGCCCTGCCGACCCAGTACAGTGGAAAAGAAAGAGAAGAATCCGACATATGGCTCTTCTTGTCAATTTTGTGAGAGCTAGCTACTCCAGTACGTAAACATTAGATCTGTGTCTCTACATGCTATAAGCATAATCTATAATTCTTTCTGTTGAATCATACAAACATTGTCTGTTTTTGAGTGTAATTAATGAAATTCAATAAGCATTGTCAACTACTCTTGGGTTTCCAGAAAAACGTGTTTATCACATTCTAGGATATTATAGGTAATAATAGTCAATACAATCAGTCAATATTGACTTAAAAGATCAGGCCAACGAGTGTAGACAAATAGTTTTATTTGACATATCAATAATTAATAATTTATATGATAGGTATTCCTTGACATCTGTGATTAACTGTAAACATGTACATCAACCCAATTCAATAAAATGTACTCCTTGTAATTATTACAAACATACATTTCATTTTCAAATTCATCGAGTATGATAATGTAATTTAACTTGTTGACTACCATGGGACTGCTGGTATCCACACAGCATAAGCGTATAAGATAATTTTTATGGACACCGGAGGTCACACCTTGTAATTATTCTTCTCCATATGACTACAGGTTGATATTTATTTGTCAATAGAATAATTTCCGTAACAGAGGGGTAATAATAAATATTGTTTGATGCTGAAGTAGAGAAGAACATTTTGCATGGAATGACACATTAATTAATAAATGAAACAACATTAGTAGCAAATATAATGGTGGATACTAGGAACCCTAGAAAAGTATGGCAATTGCAAGGCACAGCTTTTAAATAAAACGTAAAGAATGGGATAATGTCATAGTCCGAGTGAAATGTTAAGACATTGCTATCAGAAAATACAATTGAACATAGGTAACAACAGTTAATTTATTTATACAAGTAGAAGATGCTTATTAGGGAACACAGACAATTGATACAATCGTGTTATTGAAAAAAACATATCTAGGGCCGGCATACAACCAGTTGAAACCAATCGCTTATCAGAAAAAATCGGTTAATTGACACATTTCACCTTGGTCAAAAAGTGTTTCTAATAAGCTGCTTTTACAATATAAGATACATAGCATTAAAAATAAATCTTCAATACAATGGTAAAACATTGATAATAATACTATCGCTTCAGAGAATACAATGTATGGCCCTTATTCTGGAGACAATAGACCAGCAGGCGTACAGTGCACAATCTCTAGAGCGTCATATACATTTCACTTTTACTTTTACTGCATTTTAAGGGTTCTGATTAATATGTGGATGAAAAGCTGTTTTTAATTTGAATTGATAAAAATATTGAATTACCTGTTATTGTGTATTGTCTGGCATCATTATGCAACAATTGTATGTAATTAGATGGACTATGTAATCGTTTCCACATTACTTGATAATGAGTAACCTCTCCATTAGCCAAATTTACGTTAATCGCAGCCCATTCTACATGTAATGATATTGGGCTAAGAGGAGTAACCATTAATTCTGGAACTGTTTGTGGCGCTATGAGAAACAAATACATTTTTAATTAAATGAGCTTAAATATAAAAATTTTAACAATCAATGTACAAACCTCCATCTTGAGTTTTACAAGTGACTTTTTCAGATTGATCAGATCCAGATCTACCATTATAGACTCGTACATAAAAAGTGTAGTTTTTGTAAGGTTTTAATTTTTCTACAATAATAGAATGGTTAACACTAACTTGTTGTGTTTCTTCTCCGCCATCTGTTATCCAAAATAAAGTTATACTTTGTATTGATAAGTATTAAAATATTTAGTATTAAAGTATTTAAATACCTATAAGATTATAATAGAATCAAGTACCTGTAGGCATGTAGTGTATAGAATATGCTCTTGAAACTTTATTTGCAATATCTGTAGACACAGTAGCAGATGATGATGATAGCCCACCACCGTGAGAAGAACCAAGTTGTGTAGAATCATCGCGAACAAGGATAGGCGGATCATCAGGGATATCAGTTGGGGACTTACGCCAAGATACTTGAATTTGAGTAGGAGATAATGTACGGCAACTGATATTAATAGGTGGTGCAGGTTCAAAAGGGGATGAGCTAATATTAAGCATTGCTCCTGCCCATATAGTCCCATATTGGTTTGAGGCAAAACATTGATAGAATCCAGAGTCATTTGATACTGTATTACTAACCAATAAAAGTTGTTTGCCCTTGGCCTTTACACGACCTGATGTAAGAAAAAACAATTTATTGACTAGAGCCAATTTACTATCAAAGCTTTATTTGCTTACCATTTAACTTCAAACGTTGACCATTGTGATACCATGTTATATTAGGAGTTGGATTACCTTCAGCCACACACCTAAAGCGAATAGTATTTGCTATAGGCATGGTTTGTGTTTCTGGTGGAATAATGATGTTAGGAGGTGTCATCACTTCTAATCGATAATACTATAAAACAAATAAAAAGCAAACACGTTATTGTTGTCCTGTATAAATATTAAATAATTACAAAAAGCTATTTAGTATTAATTACTTGAGCATATGGCAGATCTGGCCATCCTGTCACGGGCTGTAATGCATGACATGTATATGTTCCCGAATCCTTAGAACTTACTCTTATTAAACTTAATATGTTGACAGAAGTTCCTTCATCACTAAGCATAGTATTGTGTTGGTGTCCTATACATAATCACCAAAATTATACTAACATGCATTTAATGAAACAGTTTTAATGTTTTTTAGTTTACCTGTAGAGTTTATAAATGACCAGTTGAGCTGAGGAGCCGGTACACCAGTAGCAGCACATTCAAATGTTACATTTTCACCTTCAGTCACATACTTAACATTCATGTTCAAGATATTTGGTGGAATGAATGCTAATTTTTGGATACCCGATTGTGATCCAGAAGATCCTCCAGTGTTTATCTTGTTGACGATCAAATGACCAACGTCACTGTATTTTGTCTTGTTCAATAGATGGTTTTTTCCCACGCATCTAAGTTAAAGTTATATTAATTAAATTTACTGATTCAATAAAATTTCTGATTAATATTTTATTATTTACCTATACTCTCCAGCATCATTCTCATTAACTTGTTTAATATATAGTACACCAGGAACTTTAGTTACAAACCTATAAAAAAAAAAATTTAAAAATTAAAGATTAAAAATTAATTTATTAATATCATTAATACTTACTTTTTATTGTTACTGGACAAGACAACTCCATTTTTCTGCCACGTAATAGTTGCTAAAGGAACGGAATTCACATGACAGTTAAACCGAATAACAGAACGACTAGCTTCTGAACTAACAGTTACATTGGACGGTGGTACATCAAAGTCATGAATAACTGAAATAAATATGAAAAAAAATATTGGTCAATTAAATATGGTGATATATTAAATTATTTTATATATCATATTTGTACAATGGTAAATAGATTCATTAAGATAATACAAATTTTAGACAAATTATTTTGCATTCAAGACATTTTTTTCAAACACATAAATTACAGTACATACCCAAGTTTTAAATCATGAATAAAATAAAAATTCCAAAGTATGGACCAAGAAGAAGCAATAAAACTTAACATGACATTTCCAAAATAATTTAAATTATTGTAGCTACTCTTCATGTAATTTGTTTAATAATAGAAGTAATAGGTATGTACATCGTAATATGTGGTACATGAAATAAAAATATATTATATTCCAGTATACAATGCAGATTATTATCCATTGTTTCTTCAAACTCAAATTGTGTGTCGATGGGTTAACACAAATCTCGAAATACCGCAAGCCGGTAAAAAATATTAAACACGAGTAAAATACATAAAGAATTTGTAAAATTCCTTAAACGGTAATTGTAAACAAATGAATAGTCCATTACACTAATCTGCAATTAGAATTCAATTAGAACAGCCATATACCACCGGGTTACCGCGAAAAAGTATGCGTCTCATTATAATACACGTTCAAACTACTCGTATATAAACTGTCATCGTGTCACGTACCATTAAAATAATCAAGCGAGACGAAAACAAATTGTTAGTTGTCGAAAATGGGAATGTATTGAATTATATTTTTACGTGACTTAATATTTAGCACTGAGTCGAACGTGGAAAATAATAATTGGAAACGTACATAATGCGTCAATCACCAACATCGTATTATTACAAGTCACGTAAAACGGCGTGGAAAAATAAATTACGAAAAAAATTCGAATTTTCTTGTCGCATTCCGAGAATTGCTATGTTCAGCAGCGCTGCACATGCACTTCATCTACCAAGAATTCAATAATAATAATGAAGCCCGTGAGTTCAAATTGTGTTTTCGTGTAGGTGCCCGCGTCCTAAATTAAATTAGAGTTTGAAAATCATCCAATATCGTACTATATAGAACATAGTATCATTGCCACCACAAGGGGGGCGCTGTTGGACCAAAAGTTACGGCTCGCAAAATTATTTGGTACCAAAATTTAATGTGGGGGTCCAGCATAATATATAGCATAACATTTAATACTATGATGGCATAATAATATCTTAGGAGTTAGGACCTACCTGTACACATATTACATAGTATACTATAGCCACATAATATGTACCTGACAATGTCACGGCAGAGTTAAGCCATTGAGCATAATACCGTGAAAGCAAAAGGCAATGTCAAAAATCGTGTAAATATTTTTAAAAAATATGTCAATTTAAATATTTACCTGCCGTGAGCAATGTCACTGTTTTTGAGGAAACTGCACCGAGGGGCGTTTGTACTATACATCTATAAGATCCCGCGTCGCCACCTTTTTTATTCATCACCTGTAAATTATAATATATTATACATAAACATACACGAGACTTTAATAAGGTATAACAAATTCCAATTATTAAGCTAAAAATGCGCACAATGTACAATAATATAATAATATCAGTGTAAAATAATAAAATAAATAAACGATGCTCGATAGCATATTACAGTGGAGTACATTCAATTTTTTTTTAGAGGAGAGGGGATTAAATTATTTACAAATATTCATCGGAATGCAACACCCAACACAATAAGTTCTATCATAGACCATAGAATAAAAACGTTATACATGTATATTTTTCATTTTAACTATTTCAAAACTAAGTTTATATTTGTTGTCCATGCACCCCCCCCCCATCTTAAAAGCAAACTATATATTATGGCATATCTATCACGGGAGTTGCATAGTTTATAACTAGTATCGATATTTTAGTTTAAAAAAAGGCAACTATTTCTACATTTTACTAGGAGTAATAAAAATTAGTGATTTTTTGCACTTAATCGACGTATAACGATAGCATTTGTGTCATTCAAAAAATAATTTGTACAGTCTATGTGCAAAGCTCTATTTTAAAACAATAATAATAGTTTATTCAGTGATGGTCAAATAATTTTGTCATAGGGGAAGGATATATCTGATGTTTTGATATGCACTATTTAATTATTAAAAATATAATTTATACTTTTCAGATCTTAAACAGTCATGGGGGATCATCCCCCACATCCTCTTCATCACCCCTTGACTACCAATGAGCCATTTGGTACCTGTTCTAATTAAATGCCTACAGTACAGAACAATGAAAATATTCGTTATTCAAAATTACCGAGGAAAAACATTTACTCGTATATAAGTGCCTATAATACAAAGGCAAAAATACACAATAAAAGTATTAATGTATAAGTTTAATACTCATACAGTCGCACACACATACACCACAAAACATTATAAATCATATGTACTAATATAAATGTTCCCACACAAGAGCATATTTATAATTTTGGGATCGGATAAAGCTTATATCGTGTTTGAGGAGGGAAAATTAACTATTCCTATTCAACCCTCGTATCACAAATAAAATTATTTTTCGATCTGGACTAATAACTTTCAAGTCAAAGTGCAAAACAAATTAAATCAAGTAAGTGAAATAAATTATTAAATTTATAACTATAATTAAGTGTATTTGTATAAAATTACTTATGATTTATGAATTATTAAGTCTACGAGTGGAAGATGGGTAAACTGGCTTAGTTACCACACAATATTTTAAATTGTGATTTTATCGTTAGGCCTTCTGTAAATATTTTCTAAGAATTGTGGAGTGATTTCTTCGTACAGAAGTGTTTTAGTGTTTTAGGGATGACTAATAAGCTGATTACTCCAAGTAATACATTTATTAGGTATGTGTCTTTATTAAATCAGAATATTTTTCATTCTGTTAAAATCGCTTTTTTACCTTAATAACAAAAATAAAAGGGTATTTTGTTTTTACATAACCTAATAAAAATTAGATATATGTAAAAACACTATATTAGTCATAAATAAATATGCACCATCAGTTACACATGTCAGTGACCAATTTAATTTCTGAGCAACATAAACCTATAACTTATTCATACATCATATGTTCCTACGATTGACCAACTAAATGTGAATATAATAATATCAATATTCAAATCAATGTTAGTTTAAAATGTGTATAATATAATAATATTATGAAAACACCAAATATATTAATTTTGGTAGAAATTTAATAAATATTTTATTTGCATATTGTATATTGATTTTTTTGTTGCTATTGTTCAGTGTTCAGGGTTCGTTTGCCATGACTTATCATTGATTTGGTATCGACAAAGTGAAGTGGTCAATTGTATTCAGTTATGCAAAGTGGATTGGATTGTAATGATTGTACATGTAATATTTATTTTTCGGATTATTTATCAGATAGTATAATTATATAAATATTATTATATATTATTAATCGTTAAACAATATGTTTTTAGCAGTAAATTGCACCAGTGCCTTTATACCAATAAGTACTTACCCTCTAATTTAGCTGATAAACTAACCTATAAGTATATACAAAGTGATTCACCAACCACACTACCCCCATTTTCTTTAATAATGAATTTATTCAAATTATAAATTTCGGAATTTTTAAGTACCTATAAGCACTTAAGGACCATATTTTCAAAAATCAGAATTTGAATTAATTCATTATTAAAAAAAATAATTTGGGTGATCATGCTTGGTGAATCATCCTGTACCTATAAAGTTTTATATATTATAATCTATGAATATATTATTTTGAAATTGGATACGAATAATGTACATCTTGAAGTACAAGTGCACATAAACAGCTGTGCCATATGTAAAATCGATACATATTGCAATGTTAGAATGGTCATCTATGCAATAGAATATTAGAATATAATATATTAAACTATACCTAATTACAAATTATTTTATAAGGTTTGCAAACACATATAGGAAATATATATAAATCCTCCGTAGACAAAAGCATACATAGAAGCTAAATTATTCATCAAGCCCATTACTACCCCGAACAGATATAAATTGGATCACTTACGGTTTTGAAAAACAGAGATCCGTTGGGAAGAATTTGACGGCGCAAGTCGTTGACTAGATCCAAGGTGCGATTGTTGTATATCCATAGATACGTGGCATTCGGCAGGGTTGAATGACATTGTAACGTGTAAGGCTTACTGCGAATCGCAACGCCAGCCTCTGGTGGCTCGGTGATCCACGTTGAGTCTGGTCCAATGTCGGTCGTCATGTCCGCTCGTACTATTTAATGAATCAAAATATAAATTATATAGATAGGTCGAAACAAATTTTTTTATAGGAGGTATAATATCTTATATCACACAGGCTAATTTTGCACTTTCGAACAACTATCAAAACATAATACGATTATTTTTTAGTAAATATCATAAAATTAATTTTTTATTGTAAATATGAAAAATAATTGTGAAAACAATTTTTCACAAAATTCATAGATTAAACATGCGGTTTCAAGTACAATCACAGAATAACGTACAATTTCAAACTTATCAACGAATATAGAGATACGAGAATGGGTACAATGTGATTTTTTGTGAAAATTTTGTAATAAACCTTAAAATCGAATCTAATGACTAGGTAATGAACAATTGTTTACAATTATAACTACTAATTGTTGAAAGAGGTATTATCAGTTTTTACTTTTTAAAACGACCTTAGAAAAGACAAAATACAGTTCCGATTTTCAAGTTTTATAACACGTTAAATATTTTTTAAAGTTATTTTAATAAAACAATTTTTTGACCACATAATTGAGTATTGATGGAATTTTTCTTTTTTTATGCATAGACTAACTAATTATTGAGGGGCAAAGCTATATAAAATCCACACCTTATTTTTCATATAATATGGTCATAGATGTAAACTGGATGAGTTTGTTATATTATCGATCATTTTTAAATAAAATATGATTATATAACGGGTCAATTAATTTGACCTATTACATAAAAATATGTACCCGAATAATACACAATCAATGGTTTACGAACGTGACACATGTATATTTGTTTCATACCTATAGTCTACTATTAGCATGCAGATATATATGTATTCAATGCAAAATAACAGTATATAAAATAATCAATTCATCTGATGCGTGAAAAAAAAATCATCATAATTTTTAATAGTAGGTACGCCTAGTCATATAGTTAAAGAAATAAATGTTTTTAATAACAAATCTTTAGGTACTATAACTCAAATTAAACCATGAAACAATGATTTCGTCACAATACTCCCTTTACTTATAATATTATGATACAAGTACTACGGTTTCAAAACATATCTATATATACAACGGACATTAATAGGAACAAAAAAAAATTATACATTATTTAGATGATTCCGTAACCGAAAAAGGCTTCAATAAATAGAATAACCTCAGATGCATTGTATGTACCTGCAGTAAATTGGAGAGTATAAGAAGTATGGAAATCTTGCTATATACAATAACATTGCTACGATGGCTAAGAAAACCTAAAAATGTAATTTTAACAGCTCCCAATAACGCTTTAACGTTTATGCTCTAGGAGATATGAGACCATATGGTAGAAAAATAATCAAAAGCAAGCCTCCTAATAAAAGAATAATATAGACAAGACACAATGCATTGAAATTATTAAATAAGCCATTAGAAAATTTTATAAAACCAAGCTCTTAGAGATATTTGGATTTTAATATATTTTATAAACAAATGAGTTAAATTCTATAGTTTGATATCAAAAGAAAATGCAAAAGTCTTTAAAATCCAGAATCCACTCTAAATATATGTTATTTATACAATAGATATAACACGAGATTGGTTGAAATACATTAAAAGAAAAAGATCAAAGTTGTAGAATTCTAGATACATGCAAATGATGATCATGTATTCATATCACTCAGGACTCGGGCTATCGGTTTACCGGCGGTCAGTTGAGAGGGTTCGAGCCATCTGGGGGAACGTTGCTGTTATGTTCTTAATGCCGGAGTGTCGTGATTATTTCTTGTTTTCATTGATGTAATGCTATCAAGCATATATGTATTACATTGTTATTAATTTGTTATAACAAATGTCTTTGTCGTGTTGTGGTTATCATTCATATGATGAAATGTATTAATTATAAAAAATATATCTTAATGATTATAAATTATAATACTACCTACTTGTTAATATAGTATAGAATTGATCAGTGTAGACTTTTTATATTTATAAATAATAAATAAATTATCAAACTTAAAAGAAGCAATAACTTGTTGAGTATACTTGTTAGATCATCGAATAATAATTACCTATATATTAAATAAATTATTTAGGAATCAAGGGAAGTAGGTAAAAGGGACAATAATAAGAGTTACCTATATTGAAGGATGGTCATTTTTGTTGATAGGAGAAACTATATTTACTAGATTTTCATAAATCAAGAAATACCGGGTGAAAAGGACAAATTAAATATAATAAAGGGAGATATTTCAAGATCTAAGAACAAATGTACAACGTTGTAGGTAAATTTAGTTAATTTAGAAAATCAAAATTGAATAAAGTTGATCATTAAATCCTTTTTTAACCCTCACATTTTATTTTGGTGTAAGTATAACTATATTATTAGGTATACTGTATAATCATTATCAACGTTGTACGGGGGTAAAACGATTATGATCAAGAAATAATATTATATTGAGATGTCGAAATGCATAAACAACAGAGAACAATGCACAGTGTCAATGATAGTTGATATGCCATGAACTAGAAACTATCAAGTATAATAAATATATAATTATATCGAATATACCGATCTCAGAGGCCCCGTGCTAATTTTTAATTGAACAAACAGTTACAACTTGCATTACAGGAAGTCAACTGCTTTGCTATAATTTTTTATCTTTAAGGTTAATCAATATGAATTGTATACGGTCTTTTTTAAGATTTATTTCAGTCCCACGCTTTATTTCGGCAAGAATAAATACTACTAAGCTGTTGTCTCCGAAGTGGAAGAACAAACAACTTTACGTTAGAATACAATGTACAATTTGTATAAGACTTAAGAAAAATACGACAACGTTAAAAATAATGCAGCGAATGGGGGGGGGGATGGCCCGGTATTACCCTATGGCTAGGCCACTGTCGTGATATACGTTGATTTATACATCGCCTAAAAATAAAATAAAACGAAGAACCCCGCAGGTTAAAAGTTTCAGTAGTGGTGAAGTATAAAAAGTTCTAAGGAATCAAAGGGGCAAATATGAACGAAATATGCCGGATCAATGAAAGCACATTAAACGGGAAGAGTGCGACGGTGGCGACCCTACGACGCCCCCGCCCCAAAAACAACAACGACGACGACATTGTTTAGGAGTTTATTATTATTTATTAATATAATAAACTATATAAATATAATAGTATATTAGTACTGCATGACCGCAAATTTCTAGTCATGTATATTATGCACAGTAAACCAAGTGCGTTTGATATGGCCTTCTTCCTTATATCCATCAGCCTCATCCAAGTCAACATGTCATCATCGTCATTATATAATTATAAGAATATAATACCAATTAGTGATGTCATATTACATACTCGATGCTATACTAGGAGTCAAAATCATAATACTCGTATATTCTATTTTAAAATGTTATAAGTTTGTTATAGGTAATATTAAAATAATACAAAGAATCGTATTTAACGCGTCCTGAAAACTGTGAACTCTGCAGGTATCTCCGAAGATTTAAAAAAATTTTTTATAGATAATTGAGTTATCATTTAAAAATGTATAGAATTAAGTTTTTATATTAGCGAGATACCTAATATAATTATTAGTAAAAAATTAAAACTGATCGCATTTGTCTAACTAAACCTCTGCAATTGATTTAATTGATATAATTATTGTATATATGTTGATAAGTAAACTTGTTAGTATAATTTAAAATTAATCCATGTTAAAAATCTGTAGTTACACTTATAAAGTCTGTCATAATAATACTAAAATAACTAGTTGTATTAAATTTTAGCATTAAAATATCATTAAATTTTACAATACTTCTCACAATATTCGAAAACTTAACCTAATATTGATACATTTTAAAAATAAATTAAGATTGAAAAATGGCTTTTTAAAAATTGAACCACAAAAATGTTTATTTTTCAATTTATGTGACATTAAATTGGAATTTTATTTTACAGGTATTATTACTATTTAGGTACCTACTTTCAAGAAATCCATATTAATAAATAATGAAGAAATGAAGACATTGAATTACCACTATAGAGATTATAAGCTTGAATATAATAAATACGGGACTTTTGCGACATATATGTTGGGTTAGGTAGAATGCTGTATATATATAGTAGGTATACCTACAGCTGTATAACAGCGGTTCTCAACCTGGGGTACCTAACGTTGAGAACCACTGCTGTATAATATAGCTAGAAGCTACACAAAATAGACCAACCTCAATTTAACTACTCTATTTATCATTAACCTTCCATAACCCTTTCATGTTTTTCGATTTTGTAACCAAATTAAATACAGCCTATATCACCAATCCCCCAGGGAGCGATCCCCTGCAGCCGTTGTTGTCTGAGTACGCAACCCCCAGCGAATCTTTTCGAAGAAGTATATACTGCCTATATTAAAAATATTAATTTATGGTATATATCACGAGACGTCGTAAAATAATAAATATATTTACTATTATTCTTGTAATAAAAAATAATGTTCTGTTAATCACGAGCTTGTTTAATTAGAACGGCAATTACGAATCATTGAGGATGCTTCATCATCGAGATTTGATGAATATCATAAATTACCAATATTATGTATGTATTATTGTATTTAAAATATTAAATACTATATTTTATTTGTACCTCATAACTCACGGGTCGCAAAGTGAAACCAAGTCAGAACATTGAGAATTTTTTTTTGAGGGGGGATAGGGTCCAGACACCTTGAATCATTTTCGTAAATACGCCACTGACACAACACACGCTTAGCTAAAACTCGAAATAAGTAATGACTAAAAATAAATACGACCTATACCAACTACTAATGTCACATAAAATTAGTAACAAAATAAAAAATTTAATAAGTTATCTTAGAAACTATATTATTTTACCTCCACCGACGAGTGACCAACAAAAACAAACAAAAAATAGTAATAATCCGTCCTGGCGATGACCTCGCCTGCGCTCAGCATCAGTAAGTTGTTTTCGAGTGGACTATTACGTCTTTTATCGTATCAACCGCGTGTGCCATCGCTGATGGATATTTTCGAACTCTCCTCGTCGTCCTGTTCAAGGCCAATGTCATCATCATTGTGGAGTTTTTATTATTTCTTTACCAACAGGCGTTAGTCTTTTGTCAGCGTTATATAGCACCCCTCCAACTCAACTACATCTACATACTACCCAATAATAATAGTAATAAAAATCCCTAACGGCCTAACATGTAACGGGTATATCATACAATATTATTATTTAGTGTAAAAATTAAGTCTTCTATACATAATAATTAATAATATTTTAGGAACTAATACATTATATAAATATATACAAATCGAAAAATCGCAGTACATATTATTATATTCGAAATTGATCGCAAACCACACGCACACATGCTTCACATATTTCGCAGGAAAAAAATCGTATATTGCTATAAAACACCCAGGCTATTGCGTGTGTATTCGGCAGGTGAATTCGTTTGAGGCCAAATAATCAACGGGGGCACGCGTTTTTATTATTATTGCGCAAACCGGTTTATTTTTTTATTTGAACGGTCGTTACCTATCGTAGGTCGGCTTCTAATACAAACACACTCACGACATAATTTCGGATTTCTGGAAACCCAAATTTATGATAATCAAGCTTCTTTGTTTTTTACCTATATACATCGCAACGCGTGATGCAATCGGATACCAGGCAAGGATTTTATTTTTAAAATATTCGCCGATTACATGTTTGCGTATTTATTTAAAAGAATTAAGTATATATAATTGTATACAAGGAAATTGTGCGATCTAAACACGCATTTATCTCCTCGATACAGAAACGATTTCTTTATATATTGCTTTTTTCCTTAACAGAGTTCAAAATTCAGCTTGTCCGATAACGGTTTTGTGGTTTTCCGGTATTATTACTGCATTGTTGAACGACATAATATTATATCCTCATTGCTCACGAAAGGGATGTTTTTCTGTCATCGACTTGCAAGTTGAGTTCAAGATAATATCATTTATCATAACGTTATTAAATTAAAAACGAGTATAATTTTTACAATGTTTTGATAATGTTATTTATCATTAAACAATGAAAATAATAATTATATTAGGTCATATTAGTTTTTGAGAATTATTGGAAGTCCGGAACATTGTTTTAATTCTAGATGTTGGACACCTTCATTAAATAAATAATATTTTTGACAACTGTGAATTCTTACATTTTAATTATTTGTTCAAGAGTGTACTTTAATTTTTATTATATGTCAACATTATAATTCAAAATGTTGTACTTTAATAACTTCAAATTATGCCTAGTAAAAACAACAATATTTTTTTAAATCTTTTAAACCGAGAATATTAACTAATTAAAGAACCACCATGTATAAAACATACTGTCCAACAGTAGGTATAGGTAACATCTAAATTAATTATATTCAAGTATCCACAAAAGTTTATAACATACAAAAATGTTATGTAGCTAACCTAACTTATTGTGGGGACTGGGGAGGATCCAACCTAAGTTACGAGGAGACGGAGGGATTTATAAATAGTCTATGCATTATTCTATATTTTTACTCATATATAGTTGTAACTGATATAGTACCAACTAATTACTAGTAGGTACTTAGTAACAAATTAAATGTTTAAATCCGTAATAATTAAGTTGATATTGGTATACATATGTACTTATGTTTTGTAAAATTTGAAATTTGAAATAGAATGTAAATACCGAGTAAATACATATTATTTTCTATGTACTTTAAACCATGCAAAATATCTAAACACATTTGTATTTTTAACAGTAGAATGCTGACCATCATTAGCAAAAACCTGTAAGCCTCCCATTGTTTACACTTGAATCACAATAACATTTTCTGTAAAACAAAATATACGTTATGTATTAGCGCATATAACTGCAATACGTAATCCAATCCTCAATTACAATAAATTATAACTAGTTTAATTCTGTATACACTTATTATAATGTGATCTTATTAAGATCGTCATAAAAAAAAACTTATCAATATTTAATTCAGTTAGGCACCAAAAAAAAACAATTGATTCTTTGATCTAAAATGAATTTAAAATATAAAATGCTGCAAGTATATTAAAAATTAGAATATTATTGAATATAAACGAAAACTTTTGATAGAATAAAATTTATTTTGAAAAATGATACAAATAAGATTTTTTTAATAAGCTTATTATATAATCTATATATATGTATTGATTTTGCTCGAATGATGGTTTCAAAATAACTTACTATAGTAACTGTCCTTTTATCAGTCAACGGTTTATTATTTATAATTTCAGTAGGTAGAAAGCAGGTTTTCATTTTAACACGTCGTTATACACAATATTTTTTTATGTAGATATATACAATACATTTCTTACAATTGACCATTTTATTATATTATATCTATGCATGAATAATGAAAAACAATGTTTATACGTTGTACGCATTATAATTTCCGGTCTTTCAAACACGAACTATATTTAAATTGCATTTTAATTTACTTCCATCCCCTTTTCAATAAGTGTTTTGCTACGTTTGCTCAATACACAACCGAACACACCCCTTCTGACGGATGATGAGAATATACGTACGTCACTTTTATTTAAACATTTTAAACTGTACATGCCGGTCGCGGTCGCCGGACTAACTACCACGACTGGTCTGTCTTGTTTCTTATATGCATACAAATAACGATTGGTGAATAGTCTCAGGAAATAGCAGTTGACTGACGCATAGGGAGATTAAATATATACAACGATGTATTCAAGAAGAGTTGGCCCTTTTTTCACTGTCATTTTTATTCTTGGGCTTATTTACAGTTTTATACTTAACATAAATGTCGCCACGGAAGGATTCACCGAGAAAAAATCAATGGCATACGACCGCCGAGCGACACAAGTTACGCCCTGCACGTATACATAGGTATAGCAGCAGTATAGAAAACAGAAAACAATAAGCCTAAAAAGGACAACTAAACATTTATTATAAGAATATTTAATAATCGGCGCCGTAAGAAAAACAGTGATTTAAGTTATAGACTTTTAAAATATCGCAGACACAATTAATACCATGTTATAGTAGCCTTATAGTACCCTTATAATACACATAATGTCGCTTGTTTAGATATTTTAAATTTAGTTTTTTACATGTGTGTACTATTAAGAAAAAAAACTACCAACTAATGGTTAAATCAAATACGTTATTCGGTGTTATTATTGGTACACCGTGTAAAATATTATGAATATTTATGGTTTTTTAAACTATTTTATTTAATGTATTATATTATATTATATGAACTGCAGTTGAAAAATATACCTACGCCTAGCTATTATTCCACATCGTTATTTAAAAAATAAAAATCTGAACAGTACAATATTTACATACTACGAAATCGAATGAAAACTTTACCTCCATTATTAGTACTAACAAAACAGAGGTAATAATCCAACAACATTGTTTTATAATATTAAAATACAAGTACGTGCGGAGAGGAGAAATAAAGTAATATGGCCATCTTTCCACTTATATTCATTGATGCAAACATTTTAGTGGGGCTTTATTTTCTTTTAGCAACATGCCCTGATAATAAATTGTTAGGTATATAATTTAAGATTGTTCGTGGTTATAAACTTAATCGTGCTTTAAATACTTATAGGTACCAACCAATCGGGTTTTTCACACTACTAAATATTTAACTTAAAACATAATATATTTCAGTGAAAATGTTAAAAACGGAACATGTAAACATAAGATATTATTCCGAGTATTATTCCTATTTGAAAAAAATTTCTAAGATGACAGTGATAGTTAAAATACACATATTTTATTATCCTTATATTTACAGCATAGGTATATTGTTCACCAAAGGGATTATTCTAAACAACTAGGTAGGGTAGGTACATCATAATTGTAACTTTTTTTTTTTTTAAATAAGAAGACAATTTTACATTATAAGACATTTTAGAGGTTGTTATGAGAAACTTGGTAATAATTAGTACTTTGGTAGGTATAGACAATCAGGCGAGGCTCCAAGGAGGGGCACTGTGGCCATGGCCCCCCCAGGCCTTTTAATTTACACATTTTTGATAACAAAAACAAAAAAAAAGAAGGCTAGAATTTGTTATATAAAATATTTTATTAAATAAAACCAAGTATAATGTGCGAATACAAGACATTATTTGGAAAACTTACAGGTTACAGGTAAGGATATTCTTTAAGCCCCCTCTGCAATTTAATGATAGCGGAAAAAAATGAATGCCCCCCCCCCTTTGTAAGTCTGAAGCTGCGCATGTAGACAATACATATTTAATCTTTGTTACAAATTTACACTTCGACAAATTCATTAAACAGAAATTAATAATATACTGAACATTCAATACTTAAATCCGAGATATAAGATGCGATGAATAATAATAAAATTAAAAATTGCTCTTAGTACCTAGGTAAATAAATTATAGCAGCTGTTACGATACGTTATTACTTATCACATATTTATAAATTAGTTAAATAAGGATATTATCAGTAAAATAGACTATCTATTCGTAACTAAAAACAGTAAAAACACTGATTCTAACAAAAAAACTTTACATTTTAATTACCTATCTCATGAGAGCCACCTAACTTACATTTTATTCAACCAACTACTTAACCAAGTAAAATCAAATTTTTATCATAGGTTTTTTCGTTTATTAAGCGGAATTTAAAATAAAACAAATAAAATGTTTAACTTTTGTAAAATGTAAGACAAATGTACCCAATTAAAACTTTGGTAGATAAATTATAAATACTTATTTGAAGATCATAAAAAATAATAGCTTATAATGTTAAAATTACTTATGTATTTAGACATTATATTTTATGTAAGTAATAAGTTCAATACCTATATAATACCTATACGTACATTTTAAATTGTAGAAATATACAAATCGTTTAAACAATATTTGCACAAACTATAGAATACAAATTTTATTTTAACAAGCAAACATACTATTCACTGTAGAACGGAACAAATACTTAATCCCGTACTTAATATTGACATAATACCAAATGAAGAAAACTAAAAAGTTACTCAAATTATAACATTACCTATCGGAAAAACAACTTAAATTCAGTAAATTGTATGATAAAAAATGTTCAAAATGTTAACGACTTTTTGTATATCTACTATTATTTATTTACATAGTGTAGTTTTAAAATATTATAAGATTAAAAACGAATATAAGTTTAATATTATATGGCTCTTGGATCTCATGGACGAATACGATATAATGGAATAATGCAGAAGTTAACAATGGTATAATGTGTCGGTGAATGACAGTTGATATTTGTATATATAGATGCATCGTATGAAAAAAAAAAGATAAATGCAATAGAGATAATGTATTGCTATGTTATATTATGCATAATGTGAACTGCTGTTCACCCTTTCCACTATTATAGTCCACCACCATCACCAAACGTTGTTTGTACACCGTCATTTACTGACCTATCGACTATCATTATATACACGAAGTAGCATAGGTTAGTTATAATTATATATGCAATTGTAACAAGAGTGACTTTGGAAAATCACAAATGCATGTTTTCAATGAACGGCTATTATAATATTGAATTGAAAATAGCATTATTCGTTGTTACCGGTATTATCGGGTATTATTATGTAACAATTGTAGTTTTACTGATCTAATTTTTTAACTTTGACAAGAACTAACCAAAAATAATAATATGGACGACCATAAGAAGTATAGCAAACTTTAAATTTACTAAATAAATATAAAAATATTGCACTATAACGAATAATAAATAACCAATTAAACGAGTTTTATTGTGTTTTAGATTCTGAATGGAGCAATGAATAAAGGTAGGTACCCATGAGTTATAAAATGATGTGTTTTAACTTTTTTGTATATCATCGCGTTTTGGATAAAAGAAAATGCTACAAATAGTTAAATCTTTAATTTTAAGGATGATTTTTGGTAACGATTTTATTTTGTCTATACTCAAAATCGTTTTTTTTCGAATCAACAAATATCCAATAATTCATCATTGAATTCAAATGCACACATCCATTAGCATTATGAAAATAGGGGTGAGCCGGGGAGCGGACTTAAGAGGACAAGTTCCTCGTCAAGTAAATACTAAGTAAATATCATTGTATTTACATTTTGGAAAATAAACTCAATAAAAGTCGTAAAAAAATTATTTTAAGTGTTGTGTTTATGATATTTCTTGTGGCCTACAGGTAATTTAAAAACAGACGATTATAATTGTTATTTCAATAGAAAATATAATAAGCAAATTATATGATCAATGGTCATGTAACTTACAACCGTCCTAACTCTTAACAATATAATATTTTACTACATATCCCTAAGTGTGTTAATCAGGTTTTCCGTAGATATAAAATAAAAATTGAATATACATTAAGTCAGTAATAATTTGTACTTGTAGATACAAGTTACATAATATTTCTAAATCTATCAAAATATTTCGGTAGCTAGATGTCTGCAGCCCACCTTTTTTCAATCAATATTATGGAGTATCTCTCCCCCCCCAAAAAAAAAAATATATAAATATATTAAGTAGTGTACGACGATATACATTACATAGGACTACTGATAATTGACGAGGTGCATCCGAAAATCGCAATATACTATTAGTAGCGCGAATGCCACGGTTTTTCAAACAGGTATAAATAAAATTAGCATCAGTAAAAAGTTACTTTTAATCTGATTTTAATAGTTTCAGTGATCATCTAACAAAANNAAAAATCCATTAATCACTGTTAATATATCATTAAGTAAACAAACAAATTAGACTTAAAAAAATATTTAACAACTTTTTGATTACCTACAACATATTTTATTGGTCAAAAAATAAACAAGATTTAACAAATACAACTATTTTACTAATGATACTAACAAACATTATAGTTATTACACAAAAGTGTACAATATTTATACAACTTCAAATTATAATTTATCAATGCTAAGAATAATAGTTGAACATTCAGCGAATTAAAATAAATAACGATAATCAATTTTTAAAAGGAGAAATAAGTTACTTAATTGTTTACTAGGAATGAGATTATTAATCGACACTCATTAAATAGAAAATATTCTACAGATTAAGTATTTTTTGACCTACAGTAGCAAAACAAGTTATTATTATAATAAATAAAATAGAATATTATACTGCATAATATTATCTAAAGACGTTCTATTGCCGTAAATACACTCTCGCTCAACACTCTCTTCTAAAATAATGAGAACACAACATTTCGTAAATAAACATCGCAATATAAATTACAGGTACAAAATTATTAGATAGCATAGATGAGTAAAAAAATTTTCAATTGTAATATTTCCCATACGCATTGGAACAGTCACGTAGAATTCGAATTACATATTGAGTATCAAAAAAATACATACCGATAGCTGTGACTAACTGAGAATTACACGTATACCACTAACCTTTTTTCAGTGAAAAAACTATAGAAGAACTTTAATAATGTTAACGTTACGTCGTTACCCCTTTAAAAATGAGGACAATGAACTCTTCTATACAAGAATGTGTGTTGTTATTTTTTTTCATTCTATTTATAACGCTAGGGTCTATTGTTCTAGAACAAGGGTAAATTCAGAAAACAGCACGCAGAATCCCTGTGACTGATGACGAAACTACAAATTTCACAATCGTGATTTACGAATTATACAGAACTATTCAAGTACTAAATCTTCAACACCTTTAAATAAACGCCCCGTGCAAAGTTCGTTGAAATAAAATCAACAAATAATGAAACGGCAGTTAATTTAGCCCGGCCAAAAATAATTTAATTTGTATTAAACTTATGAGATCAGCAAATGAATATAAGTACGTTAAAAATGAAGTATTTTTTATTAATCTACAACGAGTTCAGCAATTTTAAGAACAATATGTTTTATTTGATTGTTGAAAAGAAATTTTCAGTTCAAATGCATGCACATTATAACCACACCGAAGATATAATTTAATTAGGATTAAATTAGACTAATAAATTGTATTTAATAGTTATTTTAATAACTAACTAGTACATTTTATTCATCACGTGATTTAAAGCATTTTGACCTTTGTTATTTTTATTAAAATATGTTTTTGTAACAAAATTCAATAATATTAAATATTTAAAACATTTATTACTTAGGATTGATGTATTAATTCTGATATAAAAGGTATTTTCGTTCAAATTAAATTCCATACAAACTATAAGTTTATATAAACAGTTTTGACTTTAAGAGGTAATTTACATTAACTATTAATTAATTTGTGAAATAAAAACTTTAAAAATGTTCATTACACTCAGGTACAAAGTATGTCAGACCGAAAAACATAGAAAAAGATATAGGTAAATATTTTGGATATTTTTTTTATCTGTGTTTAATATTATTCTATAAAATAGATACTACCGTGAATACTAAATCATAATAAACCAAATAACTGTCATAGAAAAATTATATAACTATATACTATATAGCCATACACTATAATAGACCATAATACGTTCTAATAAGATCATTGATTAATTTTTATATTTGAAAAATTCAGGTCATTATACGCATAGAATATAAATCAGAATTACAGATACATTCTTTAGCATGAAAAATCATGAAAAAGACAAGATGATGAAATAAAAATATGAGTTTTGAGTCCTCAATATAATTTTATTATTGATGGTATAGAATGGTGTGTTTACTGCAGTAATACTGTATACTAACACATAATATTATTGAGTTGGCATCTCCAGTAAAACCCAACCCTCGCCTTCAGTCATACATAACCTTTGTTATGTCTCACACCCGTGGTGAGGCATAGGTGGCCTATAACACAATATCAGACATAGATTCAAAGAAACCAGTTTTCCATTTGGACCTCGATTTGGACCAACAATAAATCGTTTCTTTTCAGCAGATCCATACCGGTGCGCATTTTGCCGACAGTTTTATGCAGCTGTCTTTTTTGGCAATAATAACAAGCGCACACGATACAACAGGCAGAATCCCTCGAGATGATAAACAAATACCTAACTCCCTTATAAACGCTACTACATTGGCTACTGCGTTGCAATTCAAATGTTCAATATCAAATCAAACACGCTGTGTAAAATAGACATTTTTATGCACAAATATTTTGAATTATACATAAAATCATCAATTTCATGTAAAATAGTTTTTAATGATAAATTATTAAGAACTGAATATTCTTAAGTAATTGAAATAGGCTAATGATTTGGTAGGTATTACAATTTATTAATAAATATACTTTTACAATTTCATTAATACGTCAAAAACTATTTGTAGAAATAAGTATTTAATAAATATAGGTACATAAGTACCCTTTATGATAACTGATCAATTTTATCTCGGAAATCTCTTGCTATCGACAATTTAAGTACATAAAACTAATATAAGGAACTAAAGAAATGTGAAAACTTTATGTACCTTCTATCCATAAATTATTTTTAGTTTTCATTACCTACCTACTACAAGGATACTAATTCTACAGAAAATACTAACTAAATAAATTCAATATTATGACGTGTTAAAATTCCTGTTAATATTAAAATATCAATAATTATTAAATTCTTAATACTTAATTTATGTCTAGAATATTGTTGTTCAATCGTGAAAATAAACTTAACTTTTAGATGCTGTAGTATTAAACCCACACGACCGCGAATATGTTGTCTCCGTCATATAACGTACAACATTGAAAATTTGAGTTCAGCAGAACCAATTTTGTGTTAGCTTGAAATTGCATAATACCTAATTCACAGGTCAATTTACTGATATTAAAAATGCTAACAACGCAAAATTGATCTTGCTGAAAGTAAATTTGGTTGTAGATGTTTGTAAGACGGATACATGCGGATGAGGCGTCCTCAAGATAAGTAAAAAAAATTAAGTGTTTTTAAATCTCTACTTAATCAATTGTTTAAAGTTTAAACATTTTTCTTTTAAGTTAATTTTAAACTGTGCATTTAAAAACAAATACATAACACTATATGACATTACCATCCGGGATTTACAAGAGTAAATTAAATTGTTTAACTATGGAAATTATTTTGAAAATATTTTATTTCTTATTGGTTACTGCACTATTTCTTATGGCACTATCTACTTGCCATTTGTCAGCTGATTAATTAGTTCTGTACGGTTTATTAATAAAAGTATATTAAATTTACATTTTCAAAAAGAACTTTCCTTCCAGACTATATTACAAACAAATGATTTTTGGGGACTTGTTATTAAACATCTAAACTTATGAACGTTAGATATATACACATCATTATATAAATTAGTAGGCACCCACTAAAAAACTACTTTAAACACCGTACATTTTCCGAAAAATATTACAACAAAATAGATATGTTTATTTTCTTGGATTATTTTAAAAAATCAAGGCACTTTAGATGCTGCGTGGCCGAGAGAATTATGATATTATTTTGTGATTTTACAAAGGTGAGGTTTTTTTTTTTTATTAGTTCAACACTTTAAAGAGCATTAAAAAGATCAAAAAGTTGTACTCAGCGTCTCTAAAAACGTAATTCCAATTTAAGATACTACAAAAAATTTAACGAAATATTCAGTAATCCTACGTACAGTCGAAAAATCAGCAAAAAATTGTGAAGTACCTACATAATGTAAACATGCTGATTATCAACCTAACACTTTGGACCATATGATTTTGAATGCGATAATTGATATATTCAAATTTAAAACATCTTTTTACTTTTAAAAACATTACATTATAACAATAAATAGTTTGTAAGAATAAAAATATATGAGTGAATGAATGTTTATTGTTAATGAAACATGAATTATAATATATAGGTAGGTGTACATAATACTGAATTTCTAATCTATGAAACTGTCATTAAAAAATCGTAAAATATACAATCATAACAATCCTATGCAGCTGAATGTCAAAGGATATAACTAGTAAAATATTAGGCAGATATTGTAACCTTCGATTCGTCAATAAAACCTCAGTTCAGTTATTGATTAAAAATGTAGGTACCCTCGGCAACCCCCGCCACATGCAATAAGTAATAACCCCCAAGACAGTCATTATATATAGTAATATTATTATGTATGTTTATCATTAATATTTTTCGTTTGTTATTAAATTCTTCCTAAACCTATAGTAATATACCTAATATAATATATTTTACATAATGGTGCTTTTTTTATAATATTTAGGAACCCGTAGGTACCATTAAAAATAAATATTGACATTATTTTGTACATAAAGTAAACATGTACCTACCTAACACAACTTGGTTGGACTTTGAAATATTAGAAATTCGCAAACATCAATATAATATTATGTTTGAAGAGGAAAAATACGCAACGAGAGTACGAGACCCAAAAATAATAATATATTTATAAATAACAGTCTGGAGGATCGTGCTCACTGAGCTTAGAACTAATTCATATTATATTATAATATACCTACAAGTTAGAATAAACATCACTTTTCAAATAATCAAACCAATGTAAATAGTTTTGTGATAAAGTCGAAGTCTTCGACTAAAAATGGTATAATAATATTATATTGAAAAACTATTGATGATGTAGGTTAAGGTTATGTAAGAATGGGTAACTCGTAACTCTAAAAAACTTGAATGTTTTTTTGGATACGTGATTTTCTCAACACGAGCAATTAGATGAACACAGTTAGAGCGATCACATGGTGCTAGTGTTTGTATTCAGAATCTGAAATCGATCAGTATACTTGGTGTACATAATAATATTATTATTATAACGCACGTTCGGACCACTCTCGGTGACGGTCTAAATAAAAGTATAAAACGGCAAACGCTGATGAATGACGACAATTGTTGTCTGCTGCCTGCGTGCTGAGATAACAGCGAACCTACTAACGTTTCAACCGTGTAATCGATCTTTAATTGAATCGTTAAAAATTGGTGGGGGTACGGGGGAGGGAAAATGTATATAGGTAGATAGACGTATATTATCTCGTCATGCCGATATCAGATCGACAAGTTCAATCGGCGGCGGGCCGGTCGCGCAGACAACAGCGGTAGACAAACACGTTGAATAACTACGTGAAAAACATGATATTTAATCAGAGAGCGACAACCGAATAACGGAATACCGATGGCAACGACTGGCGATAAGTGACGTTTTACAAATTTCGACATTCCTAGACAAACCGCATGGCTCGATAGTGGAACACTCGGCCTGCCGCCGTTATCACGTGCGGCCGAATAACAATAACAGTAATTATCATTTATCTCGCGATAAAGATTCATTCGGTCACCGAATTCTATATTCGGAGACGGGATGATAGCAACAATATTAGATAGGCACATCGTCGAACAAAATACCCTTGGGCAAGTCCTTACGCTAGCGTAGGTGGTGTAAGATGTGGCGAAGACGATCGTCGAGATTTAAAAATTATGATAGTAACATTGTAATATATTATAATATCATGTTATCACAAAACGTGATATTTCTGACTTTATTCGTACGCTTTTAGCTCAAAATAGGATTAGGGCCACTCATCAGAATCTTAACGGGGGTATAACTAATGACCGCTACTGATATTAATCTTGTTACCTACAACCAACATTGTTAAACAGTGTTTTGTGTACTCACCGACACTGCCGACCGTTGACATGTGCAGCAACAGGAACAGAACAATGACGGCGGACACGGTGGCGGTCGCCATGGAGGCACATCGGACCGACTATTGCTTGTTCACCACTTCCACGGTCGAAGGGACGATGACGGCGTCGGACAGACGCTGACGTCGGGACTTCTGCTACCACCAGCGTTCCGCGGATCCCAACAGTTGTGGCAACCGCTCCACCACCAAGTCGTCCAAAAAGTCACAGTCGTCGACGAATCGCCATACGCCACTCCGGATGGTTTGGGACGAGGCCGTCGTGTTGGATTGCCGACACTCAACGAAACGACACTACGCGTTCTGCTCCAGATCACTATCGTGGTCGCGCCAACGAGATAAGAGTGTGCAGTTACCTTGGTACACGGGGCCGCGCACAATGTTGTTTGACGCGCGTCGGATACAGCGGGCGATGAGCAGCAAAATTGATCGGAAAAACGTAAAAATCCTGACGATCGATATTAAATTTTGAGTAAAAAAAAAACGTGCACCGAACGCTGAGGAGATATTTTGACCGGACGGACACGGCAGTGATGGCCGATGCGCGCGCATTCACACACTGTCATGGCACTACGGCAATAATATTATTGTCACACGCGCGCGCACTCACTCGCACAAACAAACTTGCGCACGCGCACACAGCCATAAACATTCGTTGTGTGCGAGAGTAGCGCGTGCGCGCGCACCCTGCAGACCGCGCAATACGCCGAATTATTACTACTATTATTATTGTTGTTGTTGTCTGAACATTTGGCAGTGGTGAGGGGGCGGAGGGGGGCGTTTGAGAATTTCGCGAACGACCAACGACGAGCGAGAAGATAAAGAAATCGCTGCCCGAAAACGACGTGATCTAGCGGTGATTTAGACGCAATCCCGACTGTCGCGGCTTTATTGTTGTAAATTTGCGACGTCTTCCCATTCCGATTCGCGCGGGAGGGTTGCCACCATAAAGTAATACTCTATGGTTGCCACTAATTGCCAAATGCCAATAGGCAATGATGCCGCTTATCGTTATATTCACAAATCACAATTCACTCGACTTTCGCTACAATGAAAAAAATGTTCGAAAATACGAACCTCGCGATATAGTACACTCGTGGTTTAAAATATCATACTTAAATTTAAATAGTTCAATGTCATAAATTATAATAGAATATTTCAAATAGGTAAATAATGTAATTTATAATTCAAAGCTACAGCAGCAGCTGCTGCCTAGCGCCATGTCGATCTTATCACGATAGTGTATTGTGTGATAAGATAATTCGATAGGCCGTGAACTCGGCGTGTTGTTTATACCGCTGTGGGTAGTGGGTACACCAAGGTCGCCTTACGAATACAAACGCATGCGCACACCACTTACACACAAATGCTCAATATAATCACAGTGAATTATTAGGTACACAAAGTAATAATTACACATTTACACATGGCTAAATTGTATCGGCCA
>PVMI01024015.1:0-13237 GCA_008528875.1 Aulacorthum solani
ATTTTGTGAACGATTAATCATTAATTTATCTTTAGTAAAACCCAATACAAGAACATTATACAAGGAGTTGTAAAATTCTAAGGTTTTGAATTAGTTTAGGTCACTGATAGGTAAATATATATTATTTAAAGGTACAAATATAATGCATAATACTATGGTACTTAAATATCTACAATGTAATAAAATGAACTTGAATATGTTCAAGTTGAGCAGACAAACAATGTCGGCGTTGAAGGCCCCTCGAGCACGGGAAAGCCAACGCCTGTCGTACCAAAAGTACCATGCCCAAATGATATAGCCCAAATGCCTTTTGAAAGTCTTACTCAACCAAAATTATTTTCTTATTTTAGCCGATGAAAGAGTTTCCGCTGGATCCGCGGAAATATCACTCCGTGCTTCTTTTAAACCAAGTGTATCCGGGACTAAAGTACAACGCCACTATAGTTAAGATTGAACCCTTGGTGTTCAACGTTTTTTTCGTTATGTATGATATGGCGTTCTAATGATACGGTATTATTTTTTTAACATTTCTTTTCTGTTAGCATCATTATATGAGTAAAACAATTCTGACTGGAAACGGTTTGTCGGCCTAGGATATTTAACACGTCGCATATATATTTATAAATATTTTATATGTTTTTAATATTTAAGTACCCGCGAATAATGTTTTTAAATTATAAAAGCATAACAAAAATAGTTTATAGTTTTTGATACCCATTTTGTATTTAAATTTCTTCTCTGGCCTTGGTTTTATCGACGACAGTTATAATGGTGTAAAAAGCCTAGATGTCGAGGTTAATAAATGAGTTTAAAAAAAGCCCAGTACTAGTTTTAATGTTTACAAAAAAGGTTTATTCACATAATAAATACTTTTAGGTACAATAAATATTGGCTGTATTAAAGAGTATTATTAATATTAAAAAATTTCTACAATAATTAATTGAAATTGATATTAATTTGTATTTTGTAGGAGCGGACAAAAAAACTCCGAAGAAAGAAGCATGCATTGCCGCCATCAAACATTTTTTCAATTTTAATTATCATTCGATCTAATATAGTCAAAAAATATAAGACAAAAATAAAAAATTATATCTTGGAAACATTGTATTAAAAAAATAAATAAAACGTGTTCTGTATAATTCATGTTCTCATTTTCTCAATTATGTTCATGTATGAAAGTGGTATAGTTATCATTCGAACGCGGAATGGTTTTACCGCCAACAAGCTTCATGCTGAAAAAAATATTAACCAAATAAATTTGTGTGACGAAAATGTATTTGGTATAACTATATTTTAGTGACTTTGGATACTGACATGTACTGACATTGACTATAAAATTATGGTTATACATTTAGTAGTTGTACCAATAGAATATAGTTGGCATGATTAAATTATGTTTGGGTACAACAAACTGAAATGGTTAGAAATGTTAAAAATTATAGTTAATAATATCTAGTACTATTTACTAATAATACTAGTTGAATTAACTGATGCTGGTACTTGCATAATATGTCGAGAGCTAAACGATAATCTGTTTTCACTATATTATTCAGTTGAAGTAATTATATAATTAAGTAATATTGTTATCATACTATTTTTAGATGCTAATATCCAACATTTCGTTTGTGTCCTTTGTTCCTTGATGAACGTACTGTGTTAGATAATACAAATGTTCAATAATGTCCACATTACGTAGTTTGTTAAATGGGTACCTTTGAAGACTCATGAAAATAAATACCTTCAAGACTTCAGGTAGTATTTTAGTATTAAAAAATATATATTTTAATTAAGTAGATAAGTAGTTTATAACAATCAATATTTTTCTTCTTATCAATGCTTGACTATATTTAGTTTAAGCACTCCTCTACAATTCTCCCTCTATATCTTGTACCATATCAGTCTTAAATAATCAAGTTTCTTAAGCAACCTTTTGCTAAATATTCATTTACTATCTATTTCTTTGGACTCAAATAATGTCCATACTTACATAATATTTGATAAAAACTATAAGACAATACATATTATACCTATATTTCTAAAGAGTAAAGTATGTAAGATAATAGTATAATATTATTTGGATGAATAAATTAAAACGTATTATTTATTTGATATTAGTACAATCAATTTTAAATTTTGGTTTAGAATTCTTGCATTTTACTAAATGCCCTGTATATTGAAGACGTTTTACAATTTGTAGGTGGTCTTGTATCCAAAAAAGTAAGACAAATAATATCACGCTTCAAATGTAAAAAATATTGTTTATCTCCATGGGAAAAAATAACAAAATTCAAGCTTAACCTCGTTTGCCAGGCGATTGCTTTAACACTGAGCTACCCGACCGCATAGACTTCGACGCTATCTACCCCAAATTAATTTGAATATACAATAAGTTGAAAATAACACATTAATGAGTGGCATAGGTAGAGTGATTTAAAAACCCAGTTATGAAGTTAAAACTATATGTGCACCAGCAAAAAGAGTTTTGTACTCAGATATTATGATACCTAGAATTTTCTCTAGATAAACATAAATATAACTGACCTGAAATTTCCCAACACTGATAACAGTACAAAAATATATTTATGTTAATGAGAAAATAACTAATACATTAGTAGGAACCTATATTATAATAATATAATAATAATTTATACGCACCAACATTATTTATATCAGAAGAGATAATGGTGTCTTGGAATATAAAGTAAACGACGCCTCGAAATATCACCATTTGGAACTCTGATATTGAAGAATAGCCTATCAATATCTTTATTATCAATGGCTATAACATTTTCTACAAACTCATGGTACTCTCATTCCGCTCGCTCCAATCTACACTTGTCCAAGTCACTAGCTTACGAGTTCCGTAGTCTACCATTTGTCAGTTTTTAAACGGATATAGGATTACAAAATGGCTAGAGGACACAAAGTAAGTATATTAACGAGTTTTATAAGTGCTTATAATAAAATTTATATAAACACGAGTTTTGGCAGCTTGTTTGAAATGTGTTCACTGTTTTTCATTTCGGATAGGCTGTTGTGCTGGCCACACGCCAAGGCTGGAAGTTTTGTGACTTAGGGGTCGCATCAGTCAGTTTTTCTATTAGTATTTTCCGTCTTAATATTTCATCGTGTCTGTTTCAATCCGGTTTGTGCAAATGTTTTATAATATTACCACTTGTCTACTTTAATAATGGCACGTTAAAATAATCGATATTTTCAATACTGCAGCAGTACAATGGCGTCTAGTCTTATCGATGGTCGTTAAGCATATGCTATATAGTCCCAGAAGTGGTGGTAGTCGTACAAAATATGATTATTTATGATTTATCTCGAACCTAAAATTTAACACCATGGTTGACACACCTCATTTTTACAATCAGCCAAATCAATTTTGGTCAGCTAAAATTATTCATTGTATGATACACAGGTATCCTGTGTTATTGTTACCTACTACAGTAGCTATAGTAATATAATTCATGAGGTTGACAAGGTACTTACAATTGTACAAAATATCAACTATGTAATTGAAAAATTGTTCAAATCCATTTTATATACCTAGATATATTAATAATGGATTACCATTTCTACTGATTGTGATGAGTGTCTATAATTTTCACCACCAAGGCCCAAAAAATGTTGCAGATTCAACACATGACTTATCTATTCTATCCATGCCCACATCTATTACATTACCAGTCATATTCAATATAACAAATCAAATTACTTCTGACGATAAGCAGATCTTATTACATGGTTTACACTTTACATTGTAATTGTCTGATTCGCATAATTGAACTATACAGTGTACTAAATAGTTTTTACACTGTTTAACGTTTTAAAATCTATTTGCAAAATATGAATATTTGATTATAAACTAATTTGGTTCACATTTAAATTTTGTTAGTTTTTAAACCTCAATCATTTCTAAAATATGCCTTTTATTATAGGATGCTAAAATCCTTATCGTAAGAGTAATAAATATAGAAGACAAAGTTGTGAGATATATAATGAAAGACACCCACATGTTTAAAAAGTTAATCAATGCATACGTGAAAAAAGCTGTAAGTATAAACTATTAAAGATTAAATTATTTAAGATGGTGCTACACCCACATACTTGTCTGCATCTGTTGTTTTCATCTTAAAATGCATATCATAGCAAATTTTATGTTATAATTGTCTATTTAACTCTGTTATGATTATTATCGGATTGAATTGATCTATTATCGAATTTAGAATTAAACAAATTATCTAGTGAATCTCATAGATGTTTTTTTAGATTTCAATTTTAAAGAAAGTTATGTACATTATAAAATACTTATAGCTTCTTTAAAAATTATAATCTAAAAAAAAGCCTATGAAGTTCACTAAAAAATTGTCTTAAGTCTATATTTGATAATAGGTCAATTCATTGGTATAATAATCATAACACAGTTAAATAGATTATTCAGAACATTCAATTTGAAATGTTAGTGTTTGTAAGACAGAGACATGGTCTCTAGGTGTAGCATTCTATTGACTAACCATTACAGTTCAAATAACTGAATTTAGACTAAATTACCACAAAATATTTTAACTCATAATTATTTAATACTTTTAAATATGTATTTCAGCAAGAATTCACTTAGCATTGTTTATTTTTCGAAAATATACTCACTAACTTTTAACAAACAACAGTCTCACTGTAAGTTATACTGAAGTATATGGTTTTTTTGATGTGCTTGTATATTTTTAGTCGCATTTTATTAGTTTTATTAAATACAATTATTTTGTCCATTTTATACAAGTAAGATTCACCACATTGGAATGATTTGCTATGAAACAATCAAATACAATTTAGTGTTATTTTAGTTGTATCATAGTACTTATTTCTATGTAATTTTAAACTAAATCCAGAATCATTAAGTATAATAACCGTGTAGTCTAGAAACCTAACTACAGTCATAATGTTCACTACGACAATACAAAATACTATCTAGTTAATTAAACTGTTTAGGTCATATTTTCCAGTACCTGTTATATTTTAACACTTTAGACTACCTACCTGCAATTTCAGAAAAATGTACTGATACCAACACTTTCTTAGTAGAATGCAGTTCAACATTTACACACTATTATTTTAAAATACAAAATTAAATGAACTAAAATTCAAAATTTTCTTTCTAAAATTTAAACTGTTTAAGCCAACTATAAAACCTAAACAGATTAAAGTTACTCGCTCTGTTCAGAATAATCACTTACTAGTTTAAATTCAGTTGTCTGCATATCTAATTTGTTTTTAAGAGAGGTGAGGACACCTGCATTCATTGTCAACTATTAACTCTATTAACTAATAATATGCGTTGCAAATTTACATATAACAGTTAAAATTTAGTTTTGTTGGTTTAATAATAGTTTTTTTTTTTATAAACTAATATTTAGAACTTATTAAAATATCAAAGTTAAGTTTATTAATATGTACAGACAACTAATGACAGAATACACAAACTGTGTACTAATATTGAAACATAATCTCTGTAAGACATAATAATGAATTATCATATATTTTTAAAAGTATGAAATAATTATGTAATTTTATTCTTAAGGTATTTTGATTTATTTATAGTCTATATGTTGGTTTAACATTCAAAAAGTTTTTAATTCATTTAAAATTTTATGTTTTAGGGTATCTCAGTAAGAACATCCTTATTCAAATTTGGGAGGAAAGTTATACGCATGACTGACACTCCAAAAGAATTAAGAATAAAAAATTATGACGTGGTTACGGTTTGTCAACGTCATCAAACTTAATTAATTTTGTCGCTTATTTTTTATTTTTTAATAGAAGATTATTTATATTTTTTTTAATTACCACCATATTTTATTAATTCAAAACCATAAAACGACCATTTTTTCAAAGCTTGCTGTATTTTAAAATTTTAAATAACTAATACAATCTTAAATTCAACACGATTTCATGTTTCAACTACGGAAATCAGATAAATGTAAAATATATAGACATATACATATGTTAGATAAGTTATTTAATGAACAATGTTTTTTGTATAATTTTTTTTTTTCTATTTATCTAATTCAATTATTTTCTTTTGATCATATTATTGAGGTTGTTAGGTTTGTTTTATTATAATTATTATAATTATTATAATTATTATTATTTTTTTATTAAATATGTAAATTCTGCTATAATTATTATTGTGAATATTAAAATTAAACATTTAATCGCATATTAAAAACTGTGCCACATATAGTTTTTTTATAAATATATAAATACATAAATTAATATTGTATACAAACCACAATTGGCTATGATGAGCATGAACATCCTTCAATATATTCATCAATACATAAATATTATGTATTATGTTTTCTTAATTAATTTTTAACACTTGAAATTCAAATTTTAAATATATATTTTTCCTACTACTAAGAGTACGTTATATATCCGTTGTTTCCATCTTATAAATGCATTACATAGCAAATTGTATTGTTTGAATCACCTATTTAATTCTGTTACTTATATTTTATAATGTTACAGCAAATTAATATTTTAGAAAATGTTAAAACCAGAATTATCTTGGGCATTTAATAATTTTTTATATTTTAATTTTTAAATAAGTTTTAAGTACCTATTTTATTACTGCACTTTTACTTAAAATATTCAAAACTAATGCTACAAATTTAAATTATCTTGAAAAGCATCTGTTGGTTCATGGATAATATATCGTCATTTGAGTATTATCACAGACAAATTCACTTTAATTTTAAAAATTATTAATGGATTATAAGTGATGATAATTTAAATTTTTTTAAATTTCTGAAGAATATTACTATTAAATGAATAGATTAGGTGGTGTATAGTAAGAATAAATAACTTTAACATACAGTGTGTGACTAGATAAAATTCTGTACTCAGTGTTTTTACTTTTAGTAAGTTCTGGTACTTACTTCTGATACCTTATTTATATTGTGGTTGCAAGATTTGATAAACCGTTCCAAAAGATGATACTATAAAATATTACAGTAACACTAGCAATAACACGGGCCAATTATTTCTTCATGGTGTCCAATTTATTGAAATTTTATTTTCTGGTCTTCCCTATAGCGCCAACATTTTAAGTACAAAATCATGGTAATGAGAGTAAAGAAATTAATTTATGTTTGTGTTTTAAAATAGATAACATGGTGTTATAAATATTACTAAGATTTGTGTTGGAACATTATGCATATTACCTAATGTGTATCATTTGCTAATGATTTCCCTCTGGGTAGGGAAGAGAGGGGCACATTCAGACATTATTTATTCTATGAGACATATCTTATTTAATTTTTATCATTTCAAAACATTGTTTTTTTGTTTCGTTTAAAAAATTTGATTATACTTGTTAGTCAAGCTGTAGTTTTTCATAATATTTGTAATTGATAATTATTTTAAAAATGACAATTTTTATCAATGTATCCCACCACTTGTGCACAATGATACAGGGAGTGATTCACATTGAGATATTAATTATTATATTTGCAATAACCTGTCAAGTATTTAAAAATTAAGGTTTTTAATTTAGCAGCATCCCTAATGGAACACATTTAGTTTATCACTAAATTAACTGATTCATAAATTTATTTTTCACTAGAACTAACAATTTTAGTTTTTTTTTACTAGATTCCTAACCATGACTAGAATTTTAAAAAAGTGACTTACCTTGGTCAAATAATAATTGTTTACATTTTAATTTTGAAGTGAGTTATAAGTATCAATTTTATAGTTCCAATTTTATTTAAAATATTCATGACTACTGCTACAAAATTAAAACATCTTGAAAAGCATCTGTGTTCAGAGAAATTTTTCATTTGAGTTTTACAACATTAAAAGTAACTCTAATTTTAATAATTACTAATGGATTATTCTGAATGTAAAATTTATTAGTTAGTAATTATAATATTTGTAATAACTTGTCTAAAGTGTAGATCAATAGGTTTCGTATGTTAATACAATTTATTGGAATAGTTGCAATAATAAAAAAAAAAAATGTGCCTTAATGTGTCAAATTTCATATCTCTCCATTTATCCATTTCAAGTTTGATGTTCTAGAAAAATGTAAAAATTCTAAATGTTGAAAAACATGATCCATGTTATCAGAATTAAACCATTACAGAACTTTCAAAGCTATTGTATTGAGTCATATTGTTTTATTTAAACATTGAAAAATATATATTAACCATTCAATAAAGGGTACAATTGTGTGGAATGGAAATTTAATATCAAATTCTCAAATTTCTAAAATCAATAATAAAAAAATAAAAATAAAATATGAACATCAAAAAATAAGTTGTTATTAATTCAAAAAAATATTGATATAAGTTATCCTCTCAAATTTAAGAATTGCTTTTAGACCTACATACTTTATAGCTTTTAGTTTATATACCTACAGGCTACAGTATAGCCTATTATATTATTATCGTTTAACATGCACCATCATTATTATTATGTGATTGGGCTAAAATTTAAACTTGAGAATTTTATAACTTATCTGTTATAATTTATTTTGTATTTTGAGTATATTTTTCAAAACACATAACACTTAAAAATTGTATTTAAAACATAAAATACAAATTATAATTTTTTTTTACACCATAAATTAATGTAAAATATATTTTAAATGAGTGTTTAAAATATATATAATTTAAATACTGAGCTATATACTATTATAACTATGGCTTGTTTGTTTAAATTAATCTTTATTTTCATTTTTCACTAATATTAGTAATATTATAAGTGAACAATGGTAATTATTTGTGTTACAAAAATAGAAAGTCATACATATTTGTTTGATGTATTTATGTAGTTTATATCCAGTCTTCCATTGGTGTGTGTGTGTATTCACAGTAAGTCACCAAAACACAGTATCTGTAATTTTCATAATTTTACAAGATAATTTTTTTTTGTAAATTAACATAACACTGTGTAGTTGCTGTGTACTCACTGTACGATAACTATTGAAATAATAATGTGATTTCAACATGGATTGTTACAAAATACTATGTATGAAAGTTATATTTGATAAGAATGTTTGTTACTCTGTTTTGGCATTGTGTAGCTATATATCTGAGACTACATTATAGTAATAAATTGAAATTGAATACACATACATATTTTTTTGATAAAAACTATAAGACAATAATTCTTTTATATTCTAAAGGATATTAGATAATATATTATATGTAACAATAAATTACAACATATTATTTATTTATTTTTAGTACAATCAATTTTAAATTTTGGTTTAGAATTATGACACTGCCCTTAAAATGTTCACATATAAAATTTACAGAGAACAACTATACAACTAGGTCATAAAATATATATTTTTTAAAAAACATTATGTTATGATAGTAGCATTTATAATAATTTTGACATTCAAAATTAAGGTTAAAATATTAAACAGCGTTTATTATTATTATTTTAATATATTCAATTATTTACCCCAATTATGTAGGCAATCATGATTATCTTATTAAATATATATAAAAAAAAAATGATTATGTTACTAACCATAACTTTTAAGTTATTATCAACTAATGTATTATGTAAATTGCTAGTTACAAATAAAAATTGTTATTATTATTGTTGATGAAAAAAGAAAATTTGTGCAATACCGCAAAAACGTTTCCTTTTCAAAGTCCAGTGTATAATACAAATAGCCATTGATCATCTGAAAAAACCGATCATTACTATATTAATAGTTGAATATAGAATTGTGCAAACAAAAGAAGCAGTTTTTTTTGAAATGGCTAAGTCAAACATTTAGCTTACATTTGTATTAAAATTGTTATTTGTTACCTAAATACCTACAGTACAATTTTAGCCTAATAAAGTTATTTCCAATATATACATATAAATATAATATATGTGAAGCAATGTAATATCTTCAAACCTATTGAACTATAATATTATACATTATTCTATATGATATTTTATTGTGAGTGACCTACACTATATTGTGTATCTCTACTAACAGAAAAAAATGCCAAAAAATAAACGTAATCAATAAACAAAAATAAAAAAAAAAACAACAAACATCATTTACCATAACATATCAATAATCGTAATTCAATATTATCAATAAGTGAAAAACGCACACATCAATAATATGTAATCTAAAAAATATTGAATAATATTTCTCTCAAATAAAATTTGTTTTATTTATGTCTAACCCGAGTTACCTGACATTATTATTTTTATTCTTAAATCTTATATATTTATGAACTATTTAAAGTTGGCTAATTTTGTCAGACTTAAGATTGTCATATTGTCATTGTTGAGTTAAATATCGGAAAACGCTTTAATAATAAGAATAAATAGTTTATAAATATGTATTATTTATTACATATAACAATAACAGTACAATCTTATGATTTGTATTATCTTATGTAAGCATTAATTACATCAAACAAAATTAATATAAACAATTTTAATAGAAACATAAAACAATATTTTTTTTTAAATCTAAACCATAAAACTTAAATTTTTTACTTATTTGCTAGGTATAGTTTATGATGCTTGTGGGTTGTGACTTGTGACATAAATAATTTAATTTGTTAGTGAAATAGAATATTTTGATTGGTTAAATATCCGCTTAACAAGTCATAAATTGTCATACATTTACATCTCTGTCTTACATTTTACTCCTGTGTAGATGTGCAGGTAGAGTTTATGATGGAAAAATCAATTTGATTTCAGTCCTTGGGACAGCTTTATCAAGGAATTTAAAATAAGTGAATTTTTAGAATTTTACATATTATTATAAAATGTATTAAAATATTAATTGTTTTCAATGTGTATCTTATATACATTTTTTTAAATTTTTAAACTATGTAAAGTATTTTATAAATATTGTTATACTGTTATTCAGTATAAAATGTAATGTTTTAATCTATATTATTAACTATAATATGACTATTGTGAAGATAAATAATTACAAACCTTAATATTTATACTTGTTCTCTGTTCAAATAAGAATATACGTGATTGCAGAGACTGTTATTGTAAGTATTCTTATTCTGAGTTCACTCTAGTTCTGTGTTTGTTCTTTGTATTTTTTGTGGGAAGCGCTATCCATAATTGGTACATTCTGTATAGATTATTAAGAAGTCTCCTTGCCGCATTAAAATATGGATCACCGACCTAAAAGTATAAAAATTATAAATTATAAATAATACACAATCTACTATTTACAAATATTAGAAGATTATATATTAAGATAGTATATAATAAAAATATCTTCTGTCATATATATCAATAAAAATTTCAAAGGGAATCTACTGCCTGTGAACTATGTTATAATAATAACAACTCAATGAACCTTGAATAAAAATCAAACTGTAAAAAAATGTTATGACTTATGTCTATACAATATATAACCAAAGATATATTTTCTCAGAAATTCATTATCAAAAAAAAACTATGAATTTATCATTCTGATAATGATTACAGATTTAAAGAAATATTCACAGTTCTCTCGCTTTTACTAATGGCCAAAAAAAATATTTTTTTTCTTCATAGTAAAATTGATTTTAACATTGCACACATAAATTCCATGGATTAACAAATGTAATACAATTACCAAAAGAAACACCAATTTAATGTTTGTATACAAAACTTTTGTATCATTCTGTAAATTCAGATCTTTAAGTACTTTAGTAATTCACAAATAGAAAAAGAAATCCAAATTATATTCAAATTGACACCAAATAGTATTTACACTGACAAATTTGTGTACATTTAACAAATTAATAACAATAACAACAACAACAAAAGAGGGACAACATTTGATCACAAATTTATATTTAATACTCACCTCATAGTTTAAGATGGCATTAACTAATATTAGTTTTATATCTTCAACAACCTCACTGAGCTTATAATTTTCTTTGCTAATCAAAAAATCTCTAACATCATTTAATGCTATAGAACAGCCAATCCCATCAAAATACATTGGAAACTACAAAATAAAATAATATAAAATAGTATACATAAATAATTGCATGATTACCTAATTAACAGTTATTGTTGGACTTACAACCATCAGATTGGGAGGTTCACTGAAAATATCACTTCTATCTGTGTTACAGTATATTTCCATTAATATACGCTCAGCGATTTTTCGCCCAACTGTACCAACGGATATATTTTCTGGGTTATGATCTCTGCCTAAATCCATTGATATGGTATTCATATCTTCACACATTGTGCATCGCCATATTTTTTTTGTTTTTTCACTTCTACATAATAATAATAATTGTAGAATCATTATATAATATATACCTATACCTATGACAATACAACTGATTCACAAAATTAAATAACAATTCATATTAAATGGTAACACTACTACCTGCAACAACAATATAGGTACCTGAAAATAATGATAGGAATATGACAATAAACATGATATTTTCTAAAACAGACACAGCATTCAGACAATATTTCTTTTCCATCGTAATCATTGCAACATGAACAGTTTGCATGTGGACTATCAAATATATATTTATCTGGAATAAAATATTCTTCATCTGATTCTGAAAAAAATAATATTATAATTGTTTGGTACTATTAGCCAGCATATAAATAGCTTACCTGAGGACAATTTATTACGATTAAGTTTCTTTTCAAAACTCGAGGATCTACGGTTGTCATATTTTCTTTCCAATTTATCACTTTTTTCAGATTCTGATTCTGAAATAATTATTTTTATAATTGTTAAGAATATATTTTTAGTTTTACCAAAAAGAAATAGGAAACAATTGACAAAAAGTTAAATTAAATTTATAAAATTCCAATAAAATCTTTTTAACATAGTTTAATTGTTTTAATGACAACAACCAATTCCATATTGAAAAGCAGAATATCTTATAGAAACTAATTTTATGTATTTAAAAATTGAATTGTCGAGGATCAAACTTAAATATTGACTTTCAACATAAAAATGGTATATTTTTCTAGATATAAATGTAAAACATTTTTATCTCTAGTTAAAAGTAGATAATCAAATTAATTATATTGGGATAAGTTAATAATTGATTATAATTGTTATGATGTTTTCATGAACCACTATATATTGTGATTAAACCAAGAAAGCACATATTTAGCGGGTTTATTATTTTATTTATATAATTTTAAGTTGTTGGAAAACAAAATTTATCTAAAAAAAAATATTTTTACAGTTAACATTTTTTATATT
>PVMI01024042.1:0-12238 GCA_008528875.1 Aulacorthum solani
TTTCTTCATAAAGGTGTACAACACGTTTATTTATCATTAATAAATAATAAAGTTATACAATATAGCTGCATTCTTACATTTTTAATCTTATTCTAAAACCTTACACTATTGTCATTTATTACACAACTCTATGGCATAAAAATATCATAAAAAGTTCACCATATCGCATTATACTGCATTATCAAATTCTAAAAAAATCTTGTAACAAAAATACTACAAAAAAATTTTTTTATGAACTATCGGTTGAAGTATTGAGTTAGCCAAACCTACTCAACTACTCGTATTTTATTGTTATAGATATAATACAAAAAGCAACTACACAACTATATACCTTTAAGTTTATTTTAAAAATTAAAAAAACTAAAACAGATACCCAATAAAAAAAAAAATATAATATGTTATATTATATTAGTATCACTAAAGGTAGGAATTTATCGTATTCAAAATCAGAGTTAAGATTTACAGTAAAAATATGTTTATTAATTTACCAAAAATAATTAGTAAAAATGCATTTCTGCAAGACGCGAATTAAAAGGAACACGATTAAATAGAAGTATGCAAATTGAATAAGAAGCTCGACAATCCCAGATTACTAGTCATCATTTCACATTTGGCATACATTCATAAATCACAATAAAACTCACATTTCTGCAATAAAATTATTTTTTTCAGAATTCAATCACACTATATATTAAAAAATATAACAATGGTAACTTTAACATGGCTGTTCAAGTACCAGTCTATTATAAATAGGTCATCATCAAATCCTACTATAATATAATCAACGAGCGAAGTGTATTTCACACGTGTTGGAATTTTAAAAATATTTAATTTAATTTGATAATATTATTAAATTATATAGAGTATAGAATGGTCAACATTTTTTTAATGAAAAACACTTTATGTTCTCGTAATTTTTTATATTCAATTTGTAAATTTAAAATATTTATTTAGGCGTTTATTAATTTTTTACATAAATAATTCTTGTCATCAAATTAAGTTGTTAGCGCGTTAAAAGTAAGAACACAAACGCCGATTACATCATTACAATATTTATTTAAATAACAAATACGACGCATATCTTGATCGATACCTATATCTCGCTACTGTAATACTTCAATTATCTAATAGAAGTTAAAAGTATATTATTAATTATACATACATCGTTATCTGAAGACCAAAACGACCTATACTCGGGGAAATATTTATATGTGATTACAGGCATTAAAAAAAAGCCATAACTGCAACATAAGTAGTATTTTATCATGCTTTAACGCGTAAATGTGTTTAAATAAAATTACTACTCGTATTTAAGCCAAATTCGACGACCTAACTAGATACCGTAATCTAGTACTACGCCTGTATTTAAGAATGAATCGAAAGTAGAAACTTTACGATAGATTAAAACAATAAAATAAACATAATGACTTCCATAGTTTAAAACATTATTGAAATAATAATTATAAAATTAATACATTCAATGCTGCATTGATATATTTTTATATGACCTCACAAAGAATTTTTTGAGAAATATTTGATTTTAATAATCTACATTAACAACGCCGACTAAAACGAAAAATGTATATGTATTGGGCTAAAAAGTAGTATAATTTTAATAGAACTATCAATATTTCGTTGGTGTATTTAGTTCATCAGTTGTATTTAACAAACGGTACAAAATATTCATAACTCTCAATACAAAAAAAGTATTATTAAATATTATCATAAATAAAGATTCAGTACATTTTACACTGGAATTGATACCTCATATGAATCATATATTTATTACATTATATATTTTGATAAAATATATGATTCTGAACAGATTTGTCAACTTTAAAACCATAATATCAAAATACTTGAAATGGAAAACACTAATTCAGCTTTACAAATATTCACATATAAATCATCTTTATAAATAAGCTATCTCAGACTTTCAAGAAACTAAAACAAATATTAAATTTTACTTTTTTAAATTCAGTAAACCATAAACTACCGTGAATGAATATTATAGTAATAATAATCAAAAATATTAACTAGAAAAAGATTGTGCAACACGGTTAACCATAAAAAAGTAACAACAGTATTTTGGAAAGATTGAGAAAATTGGTCGGCTTATCACAGGATCAATAAGAATATAAAATAAACCCAACAAGGTCACATATGAAAGTACATATTGGTTTTATAGTGATGTGTGTGTTTTTTCTTTTTGGGTCTGTCATCACCTTTTGGCGTATTAAAAATGCTTTAATCTTTAACTTCAAGTGCGGTTCAACTGTAATTCCATAACAAATAAAGCTTGAATATTAGATTCAAGTTGCCTATTATTCAATTTGAAAAAGATTAGCTTAAGTCCTCATAATTTTTTTATAAGCATCTGAAGTTAGAATTATGTCGATTTTTTTTATAAATATTGATGATAATTTAAGCCATGGTCAAAATATTTTTAAAATGTACTACAAGATTTTCGATAAATTGTATTTAAAGCGATTTAAAAATATAAAAGATGCATTGGTATAATTATTGTATTTCATACTGTTTGGAGTGTTTGATTTTTAACAACCTTTATATTTGTAATAGGTACTATAGGTAGTACTCAAATATTTAATCACTATTACCGTTCCTTCTAACTGCCGTTTTACTCGAATCATTATTACGTATAATTATTTATTAGTAACTTTTAAAATTACCCTCACAAGGCAGACAGTTATTATTATTTGAATACTAAATCGATCGAAATTAATTTTTTAAGACCATCGTTATGACTTTTGTAACTATTATCGTAATAAAAATCCATACTACAGTATCATATGTGGACATTTTATTTGATAACAATTACATTTGAATGTTTTGCTTACTCTCAACATTTTTTTAAAAATATTTAAGTATAATAAAAACTGTAGGTTGTTTATGAAAAACCAAATAATTTTCAATCGGATTAATAATGTATTGTTCTTAACTGATGCTTCACCACATCCAGATGCAGTAACATAGGTGTTAGAAATAATTTCACGCTTAACAGTATTTTAAATGTCAGTCGAATTAGTATCAAATATTATGCTTGCTTGACACCATATGACCTAGCCGTTATAATGCTAATTTCTACTGTCGAAATTATTTTGTTGTTCGATATGTGACAGCTTTGTTTGAGTAGATAAGTTTGGTGCTTAATCTGAGGACACAATAACCTTCATTTTAGATTATGTATCAAGTTGACGATATTTTCTTAGATGTTACGTAATACTACAATCGGCCAGCAATTAAGATTTAACTAGAGGTTAATTAAATTCCAATCAATTTGATATAATTAATAATTAATAACGAATATATAAATTATAACCACTACGACATTATAGACATAATCACTTCAAAAGGCTCAAAAACAACGAATTCCATAAGATATGTAATGAATTTCCATGTACATAATATGTACCTAGTGTTATAATATATTATTTAGTTTTCAAATCGTTCATAATTTCACAAAAAAAAAAAAACAACAACAATTTTACTAAGTGACACAATCACACAAACCCATTTCTCTTTACAGAGGTATAGCAGTATTAACATTTTTGATTTGTAACTAAAATAATAAATGCGCCTCAAACAATGTATATAACATTATGATTTGACCAAATCAAGTACAACCACATTTTATATCCAATTATACAATTATTGTTATAAAATTGTTGACTTGTGAATAGTAAAAATTATTGAAATTATACAAAGCATATCTGAATTAATAATGTTCTTGTACTGCAGTAGATTTGGAGTTATTAAGTTGTAATAGTANNTAAGGTTTACACTTTATAATAACGATTTAAAAAAGTTATTCAATATCAATATCCTATAATATGATAAAAATTACAGCTTATAGAAAATATAAAAGTCAATAGAAATAATGACATATTTAAAATTTGAAAATAAAATAATTATTTATAACAAAATTATTTTAGGTAAATTTAAAACATACTAAATTGTATAATTATGCAATTTCATCAAAATTTGAACTTCAAATAATAATAAAAAATATGTGTACATTTATTTTAAATTCCAGTAAAAAGACTTAGATTGTGTATTCAAACCTTAAATTTAAATATTAAAATATTACGAATTTCAAGCTATAGGAACAAAATAGTTAAGGTACATATTTTCTTGATATTAATGAATTTTAAAAGCTTTAAAAAAAATATGTTATTATGTATTTTTATGTATTACCTATTATACATATTTTAATTAATTACGGTAAGAACAAATCATGAGAAACTGTGTATTCAACTTTTAAGCAAACAAAAATGTTATCACAAATAACTAATAAATCAATAATTTTAAATAACTATAAATAACACAAAAAACCAAAATATTTTTAAAATTATATTACATAAAATAAATACTAGTATGAAACTTTTGGTAAAAATTCAAGTCGCTACAGCTTTTCGTTTTTGAAAAAATTCTGTTTCACACAAATATTTTGTATGTTTTCCACGATTATACTGAAAGTTAATGAGATTTTATACTTTTGACTCACAGAAATACCAACTATCTTCGATTTTCAACCAGAAACCACTTACAAAGTTGAAAAAATAAATTTTCTACAGTAGAAAGTGTCTTACAACAAAAAAAAAATAAAAAAATAAAAAAACACTTATCTCTGTAAGACCAATAGTCATTTATCGCTCCACTCAAAGTCTAATACAAATGTTAATAACTAAAAAATTGTTTAATTTAAATCTAATCTATATTGTATAAATTATATGCAATATTTAGTACTTACGAGGAGAAATTATGAGTTTTTTAGTATCAAAAACACTGGTACAATTTTATTGTTAAAAAATTATTTCACCAAAGCACACTATGTCGTTTTATTTTTCCGTAAGCTTTACTCGCAAAACGCTATCGAACGGCTCAGCTGCCGTCACCGAGCTAACTGAAAGTCCAAATACATCCGGCGCCAAGCTGCGACCTCCCTCGGGATACTCCACAAAGGGTGTGCTTTTGATATGCGCGCGAAAATCCCTGCGGAAAATGAGCTTGTATTATACACTAACTTACAGAGGTGCAAATTAAAAATAAAAAAAAACCGACACCAACTCGTTGTTTGATTTATTTACTTTTTGATTTATCAATAATATAAAGGTTTTTATTATTTTCGTTCAAAATACCAGACAAATATAACACCATTAAACACGTAATTGAGAATCGCTATATCATTTTATTTCTTTCGTCAAACGTGCCCAATTAAACGGTTTATTTTTCTAGACAATTTATAAATAATAATAAATTTGCTCCACAAAATGGGTGATTTTACGATATTTTGCTAACCCGCAACTGCACAATAGGTGATATTATATAATACGTTATGTACAATTCTACAATTTAATCTACAATAAAATACAATGTTAACAATTATTATAGGTGGGTACACTGAATTAACTTTTTTGTATTCACTTGATCAGTTGTGTATAAAAATAATACTCAACTATGATACATTTAATCCAAAATGTTTGCAATGTACAGAATGCATTTCAAGAATATAAATATGGTACATTAATTTTCCACAAACAATATCAATAACTTATAATTGCACTTAAATCTCCGCATTATGTAGATACATAAATTTAAATATATGATTTATAATCGATCACTGCAGTGAATTTTTTAAATTATAAATTCTTTATATTTAAAAATGTACAATTTATTTCTCAGACTTCAATTTCTACAGAAAATAATAGTAATTCTATAATTTAAATTATTAATGGATGATTAATTTAGTTTATAATAATTATTTTAATATTACAAATTCACTGCAAGATAAAAGTTCAAAACTTAAACTTTTTAATGGATTTCTTTATTTTTTCACATCTCAAACAAGTAAAAATGTATACTTTCAGCACAACAAAATCAATTACTTAAGATACGAATGGAGATGCAACTCGTGTATCAATGNNTCAGTGGAATAAAATATTACCATTGTTGGTATCTATTATATTATATTGATTGTATCATGTATTGCATTTAAATCTGTTATGATTATCTTATAGTCTAATTATTGCCTAAGAATTCTTTGTCGATTTGAGGGAAGATTGAGTAAAACATAAATAAATATTTCAAAAAAGCCTAAATAGTTTTCATGATGACTGAAAACAAAATAAAACAATAGCCTTCTGAAGTTAAATCACTGACTTGTAACTAATGGATATCCTTGTGTTAACGAATATTTTACTATGTTCAATTTGAAAACAACAAAAAAATGTAGTTAAAGTTTTCAGATTTATAAGTAGAGTTCAGACTATAACTTTTTAGTTTCTATATTCACTTCTAATAAATCATAATCGTCTTTTAAAGACAACTTAAAAAGCGAAGTTCACCAAAATTATATTCATTATATAGTTAACACGGCGCATATGCATTATCAAACATCACACATATCAACATGATTCTTGTCATAAATTAATGATGTACCTTACTTTGGAGTTTTGGACATGATAAAGTATTGTAATAATAATATCCTTTTTTAAGAATATTTTAATGATGGACAGGCTAATTTTAAATTAGCACATATAATATAAATATCTATGATTCACGTATCTGCAGAGTACTGTATAGAAACAAAAACAAATTAAGTCCATAAAAAAAAATATGAAAAGTTCTACTGCAGCTTACTCTGTGTACAGATTGCAAACTTTGTCTTCTTAGAAAAACATTATGAAGTAATGTATAAGAACATTTTTTAAAAATTCGCTATAATGGATTTATTAAATTTGAATTCGATTTTTGATAATTTCATACAAAAAACGAGTCAGTGAGAAGACGGTCTGTCAGCCTATATTAGATATTAAGTATATTTTATGATATATTTATACTGTTACTACAGTTCTACTAAAATATTAATATGGTAGCATGAATTTTTTTTTTTCATTAGTATATTAATACTTACTAGCTGATCCTGCCCAGCGTTTTTGGTGATAAATTAAATACCCGTTGATTAATTCCTTCATATACTCTGTTAAATGTAATCTGCGAATATTTTTACCATCATTATTTTGGGTTGTTTTGACTTATAGCATAAAATATAGTCCAAAAATAATCATATCCAACCATAATAACTATTTTATTTTCTGTAACCAATGTCAAAAATGTATAAAGGTAATCTACAAAATTATAGTCTTTTGTGAATCAACTTAATAAAACATTTATGTGTCGAAAATTAAAAATGAAGTAAAACAAAATAGCTTATGACACTCTACGGCTCTTGCATAACATACAAAAATTTTATGAAAATCGGTCAAAAACAATAATTTGCAAAGGGTCTTCAGCTTTTAGGTCTTTGATTTCATATACGAAGTAGTAGATATCCGACTTCGTCCGGATCGTAGTTAATCTTTCGTATTACATCTTATCAAATTATACGATACAAACAAATTAATTAAAATTATTATCCTTCTTTAAATATTTATTTGCGTCCAAATATAAATGTAAAATGTAAAAAAAAATTGTGCTTATATATTTTAAATTTTCTTGCTTACAAATTTTGGTAATTTTTGATGAACTTTATAAATATATGATCTTAAAACACTTATAAAGAAATATTGAGTATATTTTTTTGAATTTTTTTAATTTGGTATATGAACAACTTCATCTAGTATTACAGTTACAAGATCTCCTATACATAAACAAAAATGTTACATATAACTATATATTCGTAAGGTAAATTTCCCAATTTGCTTATACATATTAGGTACATTTTAATATTATATACACTATACAGTATATACTATGTATAAGTTTGGTATTGGATACAGTTATAGTAGGTAGGTAATTGGCCAAATTATAATAACGAATATTAACATATTATTATTCGAGTCTGACGTCAACGGTAATACGTATGTAACTCAATAACTTAGGTAGGTATACTAATTGTATGTAAATAGTTAGGTTCAAGTTTCACATGTATTATTACTCTCTGATTTAGACAATTATAAAGGTAATTTACCAAACCATGTTCACCTTATACGCTTTAATAATGCGTTTATTCAATTTATTTATTGACATTTTTATTACACCTATAATTGAAGTGTTGAACACCATATTTTCAGATACCTATTAATATACTAAGAATTTTTAAGAGAAGTACATACTATACAAACTTATTTAGAACTTTTCATTTTTCAAATAAGATCCTCCCTAACCATATTTTGTTTTTATAATAACGTTGGTGCATTTAAATCAAATAAACGACCTTTTAGTTTCTAAAATCGTTCTAGGGATAAAATAAATTTTATATTGAATCTAGCACTTATTATACTTCGACAATGTTTATAAATTATAATATGCTAACTTATTAATGTTAAGTAAAATAATATTCTCAAATCATCATATCCCATATATACCTCAATCAATAGTTATAATTAGTAATTAATGAAACCTTTGTTTGTTTTATGTAATAGTTTTGAAATGAACTCGTTTGAATTTCGATTGAAATGTATACTGTAAACATCAATATTAAAAAAAAAATACATGTTATAAAATTAATAGTACATTTACGGGTGGATCATGGAAAAAATAAGTTTGTATCATTAAATAAATTAAATTCAATTAGACGGTGAACAAACGATAAACGCAATATAAAATACCGAATTAATGATTAATTGTATAATCATCATTTTTATTGACTATAAAATAAACAAAAGTTGTAAGATATATGATGTATCATTCATGCCTAACCGTATTTCACCGCGTGTTCGCCCTCGTCAATGACTTTTTGTAGTTCATATGCATGTGAATTACGAATTTAGAAAATTTTTCTTGTATTAGAGATTTAAACATTATTATTATGTTAACTTCATAGAATTAATTTATGTTGATATTTTAAAAATGGTATGTTTTAATCTTTATAGGCAGGAAGCTGGTTTCTATAATATGGTAGATGATTGGGATGTGTCAGTAATCAAAAAAAAATACATATATAGCAAAATATACAGTTTTAAATGATTCTTTTCTTATACGTACGTAATATTAAGTTTGCATGATATAATATTTAATGTGCGTGTATACTTATATTATCCAGAGTACATATTACGCTCAAACGATAATTATATAATATTAAATTGATGTATTAATAATAATATGTTGTATATGACAGGACGTCACTAGACAAACGGCGTACATAAGTACAAAATACGGCCATAATTTTACCAGTATAATAATATTAATATTATGCCAGCCGTTACCCAAATATAATGTGTTATAGTAAAAACGTACACTAATATAGGAAATATATTTAACAAACGATATCTCACCGTTAGCAAAATTCACGACTGTACACGGACAAACAGAACCGACCATTATTGCCTGTATCAAAGGAACAATATTGATTAGAAACGCTACTGATTCGAATAGATTACATAATGCTGTCGTATTTACTGGAGCGATTGTGTTTGAGCGGTGGTATCATGCTTAAAGTTGGCTATAGAGAATTGAAAATCGATTGCGAACGAATACCCCAAGCTCGAAAACGGGTTGTTTCAATAATTTACTTCCTACCTATCGAAAAAATATTACGCTACGTGATTTTCAAATGATCGTTAAATTATAAGCCGTTTGTATAATTATAACACACAGATAACTTGAACACGATTATACCTACTTATGTATATCCCCAGTTATAACAGCAACACAGCAGTCGAATTTATACATTTATTTATTTCTCAGTGAGTACGTTAAACACATTTGCCGATGATTCGACATAGTAATAGCATGGCATACGAAATATATTTTATAAGATATGGTCATTTAATTAAGCAGTACATGTTTTTTTTTTTTTAAATCGGAAGCTTAAAAATTATTAACTAGGACAAAATAATAGATTTTGTCAACACGGATCTAGGACTTTTGAAATGTCTATATTTCAGAGATAAAAACTAAACTATACTGTCCTTACAGGAATTTGGAGTATATTATTTAGGTTTTTTGTTTTTATAATTATTTACAGTATAACATTTGACCAAATTGGATGTTCAAAGTAGAGCAACGACTTTTAGTAGGTCGATTTTAATCATTCTGCTATAATTCTGAATTACAACATTTAACACATTATCATAAGGACTAGAACATTCAGATAATACTTAAATTATCATTTTATATACATGACAAAATTGTTAAGATATATATTTTAGGCTGATTTTGAGTTATTTATTCAATAAGCTTTCTAACAGCATTCATTGTATATCACCATATACCCATATTGAATTATTTAATTGGTACCTAACATTAATACTATAATCGCATACTATAACACTCATTGTTTTTGGGAAAAAAATAGTTCAACCTCCAGAATTAAGGAAATGCTTACATTCAATAATATAAATATAATATATCTGACATAATGAACTACCTATTCATTATCCTTAGAAATAGATGCTGATAGTCTGATACGTCATTCTCCTTCGTTCGGAATCATATTTTTTTTCATGGGTACAATGATTTGTCATTGAATTCAAATTCAACACATTCATAACGGTGACCTACTCAAAGACAAGGTACACTCGATACCTAGGTAGTAGGTATTATACAGAATAATGAGTTTCCTTGTTTTTATTATTAGTTGTTTTAAATAGTAGTAATGTATATTTGTTTTTTAACTCATTAATTTACTAGTATCCTATTATGATTTTTAAGATGATAATAATTACAATTCCTTGAATAATTGTAAGTTGATTAGTTCGATGATTTATTCCTGAAACTAGCCACAATCACGGTCCCGTGGTTAAATATTTGACCTACTAACATCTTCTGGTTAAGTAAGTAACCTACGAATATGGTGTATTATTTAGACCCATTTAATTTTTTCAAATTAGCGCACCTTACAGTTTCGGTTATTAAAAATACATCTTCTGCACTCACAGAAACAATTTTTACTAATATATTTATAGATGACAACCCTATGACTTTAAATGTATGATAATCAATCCTCTTGCAGTCTTGCCTATCAGAGCTTACTATAATCACTATTATTTTAATTTAGAAAAATTTGAAATACCAACCACTACGAGATTCAATTTATAAAAATGATACCAAAAATCTCTACCAATTATTACTCCCAAACTATTAATATTGTCCCTTGCAACTAAACTCAATTTCCGATCAACAGTTATTATTGCCACTCTTATTCTTTTCAAAACTTCTTCTAGCTTCTATAGTTCTACCCACCAAATTATCAGTGAAACAACGAATATTGTACAAATAATTTAAGATTATAATATTGTAACTCGATGTTAATATATAAATGTACCTATAATTTTTAATAAATAGCCAAGTCTTATACTTTACGGTCGTATTATATATTTTAATTAATTAAGATTAGATTTTAAAAACATTGTCTGTTATATAATTAGGCCACGTATACCTACACACATATTAAACCCACCAGAATAATTAAATTAAATCTTAAGTTTATCTAGTAGGTTACCTATCATATTTATGTGTTTATTATTGTTACATATTACTAAGTAGATATGTTAAAGTATCCAACGCCTAATCATTGAGTAATACATCATTTGTTTCTACAAATCGTATTATGCTTTATAATCATACAGATATAATGTATACATATTCATGTAAATGCTCTGTAAACGAACTACTAAGTAATGACGTTTACCATAGGTACTTTTTCTTAAGAGAATAATAAATAATTGATCTTGAAATAATGTATTAATTTACGTCAGAAAATTAACTGATACTACTATACACTACTATACTACTACTACTATTACAACAAATACTATATACTACTGCCACTCATAAGCGTACTCAGACTTAAATCGCAGACGCAGTATACATAATAGAGTGGCTAATTTGTTTACGGGAATTTACACAGCGAATACAATTAACAATTATTGGCAGTTTACAATAATTAAATAGTATCGATATTACAATAATTTAATAGTAATGAGCAGTGCGATTACCTGTTGAGTTCTGCTCCCTGGCGTCATCTTTCTCTTCGATTCGCTTATACTGCCGCCCGCTAGGACTGCCCATGGTGATTCCTTTGCCCCTGCCGTTTCTCCTATTCCTCGGTGCCCATTATTAGCGCAATGTATTGCTCTACTGCATTCCAATTCTCCTGGCTATTCAGCCGATTAACTGATGCAATTGACTCTGGCATGACGTCCTCGCCCACTGTGGTCTCCGAGTTATTTTGTAATTAAAACATTTTTATGAAAAGTACCTAATGGTTGAAAAT
>PVMI01024056.1:0-11026 GCA_008528875.1 Aulacorthum solani
CAATTTTACCTTGTAAATTTACCGTACTCTCATCTCTATAAAAAACGCGCTCGAAATCGATATTCAAACGTGTGTGTATGCCATTAGTATTTTATCGTTATAACCTACGTCGTCGTAGTCGTCGTTTCAAATCTCTCTTTGGCCGCCACCGTCGCCGCGCGCGTAAAAAATACGATCGCGTTTTTTTTTATTCGCGTGAGTGTCGGTCTCGTTTTTCTTTTCGCGTCCGCGTGTCGCGAACGCTGCGCGCTCGTTCCATTCGTCGGTATACTTATTTCCTCACCGCCACCATTACCACCAGGACGACGCGTATCATAGTTATAATAATAATAATTTACAATAATAAAAATAATGCGGTGACGGTAATAATACTCGTACTATAGAGGTAGTACTCTCGTATTGTAGAAGTAGTAGTAGGCGGCGGCGTGTTTTTCCCCGCTTTCTCCTCCCCCGCCGCCGTCCGGTACACGCAGCGCTAGCGCGACCGCCGGTACCGCCGCGCGTCCCGCCTCACCCGCGGTGCGTACCACACACACCACACACGGACGCGCCTCGCGCCAGTTGCGTCTGCACAAACAACCGCCGTACTCGTCGGACGAACGTCGTGGTCGTATCGTCTCCGTTGCGTACACTAACAAACGCTATCCTGGTTTCGCTATTATTATTATTATGGTTGGTGTTGTAGCCGTGTGTGAGTGAGCGTAGTGTTGAGCCCGAGCGTGCGCGCGCCGTGAGTGTGAGTGCGAGCGAGAACGACCGAGTGATAGTGACGTCGGTGCGAGTGCGAGCGACGCCGACTGCTGCGAGTGCGCGCGCCGTGTAGTACGCGGTCGTACGAAAATGGCGTCATCGTCGCGCGACAGCGAGCCTGGGAAAACGATGTCGTCGCACCACCACAAATATTCGTCGAGAATCGTGAGTAAAACTCTAGCCGCGTTTCTTTTGGGGAGGGGGGGTCAGCTTGGTGGAGTGCGCGTGCCCAAGTACGAAATATTCGCGCCGAAATTTTAAGACTTAATTGAATTTTATTCTTCACCGCCTCGATGATGATATTAATGTTATTATTTGCATACCGCGTAGTTCGTCGTTTAGAAAAACCCCTTTCGTAATATTTTATTATAGGAAGGTTGTTTTCGATCAGTTTTTTTTTCGTCCCGCTGTGACGACGCGACGTTGGTAATCATATTTATATACCATCGTCGAACCGGACCTTCCAGCACGTTTCTCGTACATGGGTCTCCACGCTACTGCGAAATAATTACGTTATGTTGATGAGCTAAGTTGATGATTCTAAGTCATTTCCACAGCGACACTGCACTATGTAATTTCCAGAGTAATTTCCGTTCAATCCGTACCTTATGGCCCCCCGTTCGTTGCACATTATGGGCATTACGCGTTGCCGCCGTCCACACACACACCTGTTCATCGTCGTTTAATTTCTTAATAAGTACGCGCGTCCACACCCATTATACAGTATTATATCGTCGTATGCCTTATTATTGTTGTTTTTGGCTTATTGTTTTTTCATTTTAATCCCGCTCTCATCTAGTAGATATATTATGTAATATTACTGTGACTGGTAGAATTACGTCGAAATATTTAAATATTTACCCATCTTTAAGAACTATATGTCTTTTATTTTTTTATAATACGCTTAAAACGTTTTCGCGTAAAACAATGACCAATAATAATAAATTATAATTTGGCAAATCAAACTGTTTTCTACAATATTATGTTTAACAGTGAAATTCGAGTACATATAAATGTATCTGAGTGATCAGACCGCATGCATTCAGCAATGTGTGTGTACACACCAGTTATTGGTCTTGGTTTTGGGAGCCGGTTTTACGGCTTTTTTGTATCTCCCCCGACTGAAGCTGTTGAACACATTTTTGGGTTTCGAAAGTGCCCGCAGTGCACGTATTGTTATATAAATCTCTTTATTGTATTTGCCTACGGAGTCTGTAACAATAATCGTATAATATATATCTTATGTTTTGATCCCCGGAGCTCCAAAAGTAACAGAATTGTGGTTCAGTGCGATCTTCATTATTAACATCTTTACGACTATGTTGACGAATTCAATTATATCAAGCAATGTATTATTAACATAAACTTGAGTGATTGGATCAAGTCTTAACAAATATCATTGCAACATTAAAAAAAAAACTGATGGTTTCGCTAACACTGCTCCAGAACATAATATTACGTTCGAATGAGTTGAGTTTGATAGTAGCCTTTAGACATAAAAACCGAAATAACATTATGTGATAAATTATTGTAGTCAGCTTTGTAATCCACATCACTCCATTAAACATATTAAAATTATTTGTATTTTGACTAAATTGTGTTGAAACAACATTGAACATCACGTTTTCCCCGTCTCCAGGGGCTTAAATAAGATAAATTCCGTGTTTGGAAGAAGTGAAATAATGTTGTACACAGAACTCCGTGATATTTTGATACTTGTATAGTTATTATATAATTAGTATAGCGTACATTGTGCTGACTAAGTAGATAATGAATATTTAAGAAAATATATTACATTTATCGCTACAGGATATTGGCCAAGTCAACTAAACGTAGATGACTGAATTGTAGCACGCAAGGTCTTATAAACTTATAGCTTGACATTATTGTGTCAAGTTTAAACAGATATCATTGCAACATTAAAACAACTTATGGTTTCGCTAACACTACTCCAGAGCATAACGTTCGAATGAGTCGAGTTTGATAGTAGCCTTTAGACAAAAAACTAAAATTAAGTGGTAAATTTATTGTAGTCCATGTTGTCGTCAGCCTCATCACATTATATACCTATTATAATCATTTTTATGTTATAGTTGTGACTAAATTGTGTTGAACGTTAAAACATAATTTAATATCACGTCGTTCCCCCTTCATCGGTATTTAAACTATGAATTATATGCTTTGAAGAAGTGAAATAATTTTGTACATTGCCCTCAACATGATTTTGATACTCGTATAGTTATATTATAATTTATAGCATTGCCCAGTATAATAGGTATAGTGTACATTGCGCTGACAGTAGGAAACGAAAATATTGGAAAATATATTATCATAAATTGATAACTGAATATTAAATTCTTAGGGAACGAAAAGTAAATGTCTGAATTGTGGGTTAAGCGCACGCTTTACAATAATATCATTAAATTACCATATTTGACGAACTGAAGCACGCAAGGTCTTGTAAACTTAAACTTGACAGACGGTGTCAAGTTTAAACATAGATCATTTTGCAATATTAAAACAACTGATGGTTTCGCTAACACTACTCCAGAGCATTACGTTCGAATGAGTCGAGTTTGATAGTAGCCTTTAGACATAAAAATCGAAACGAAATTTAAATTTACTTGTTGTTGTCAACCTCACAACATTTAACCTATAATAATAATATTTATGTTATGGTTTTGAGTTTGTGACTGGATTTAGTAATTGTATAGGTCTATCCTAAATTCGTAACCTAACGTTAAACAACTTTTTATAGCTCGGCCTCCTCATCCCAAGTTAAAACAATAATACAATGCATTTCATACAATCCAACCAGTAGTGATTTCTGCCACTAGTATTATTCCCATATAGTTGAAGTCTCGCGTGAACGTATATTTTATTGAAACAACCTGTGTTCACTGTACAGTGAGCGTATGTATATATTATTATGTTGTGCCGACAAACGACAAATCCGACACGCAAGATTTCCGTTCACATTGGTTCTATTTTAAATATATTTAAATTTAAAAAAAGCGAAACCAACCCAAACACACGAAGATGATGTACCTAGTACCTACTACATACCTACCTACACTGCACGACCGTAACAAAACTTTGCGATTACTATTCGTCGTGAAATCGCCTGCACTCCTTCGCTTGCACTCCTCCGCTTGTCGTGGTACCCAACACCGTTTGTGCAAAACCAATGCAAACCAAATAAATATTATAAATACACGTATCGCGTTTTGTACGTTTCCGTTACTATATAATAATTCGAGGTTATTTTAAGACCGTTCGTAGTAGTATGTTTTACGTAATAATTATTGTGCACGGGTGTTGGTGGATCAAAAAAAAAACTGCCGTCGCGTTTCGCGTATAACATTTAAACATTATCACACAACAACACACACACACCAAACGCCGAGAGTAATATTCATAGAGTAATAATAAGGTAATAATATTGCTCTGCGGAGTAATTTTACGCTTCTTCCGTAGTGCGATTCTTTCGTTCGCGAGCCAGACGCGTCGAGACTTTTCCGCCGCGCGCGCTCTCTGCTGCAGTCGCGTCCACCGGTGTGTGTGGTGGCAGTCTGCGTGGAACGCGGCGGCCTACGTGACGTAGTTCGTCGTTCTTTCTCGTCTGACGGGTAAAATATAATGCCGCGCACGTCGTCGCGTGATGGCGGCAATGACTGGAGCCGAGACTGCCGCCGACGGGGTCGTTATGAATCTTCGTTCATTGTTGATCGAAAACTCTTATGTTCTCCGATCACACCAGGCCTCGGCCCTCAAAGTCGGCGCGTCTTAGTCTTCTTATCCGCTACGACGACGGACCGGCCGTCAACAAAAATAATCTATATTGTGATAAAATGTATTATTCGTTTTTAACCTTGGCCCATCGGGTTTGACGTATTTTTCTGGTACACGATTTCGATAACGATTACGATTCGATTTTCGTCTGTCTCGCGTCCGGTGTATTATTATATCGGACATTTTCGTTTTGTTTTAACGCACATATTTTGAATCTCATACTCAATTATATTACGACAATATTATAATATAATATAACGATCCGTAGGTGGGCATTTTCTGTCCCGTGTATGTGCACGTCGTCGGGCTGCGTTTTCGGTCGTTGTTCGAACCACAACAGTTGTTTGGCAATCTCCATGAATGATTTAAAATTCTTCGACCGCGTGGGATTCGTGTGCTTCGGAAATCTAATCCGTCCACTCTTTGTTAATGAATTATTATTTTGTTTGCGGGATCGTCGATAGGCATCATAGGTAATTTTCGTTTTTTTTAATTATCATCGGCGGCCATGTCATTTGCTAATTTTGTACCCCGGTGTTTTTCGATGACATATTCTACGGGCGTTATTTGTGTATCATACGCCTTGTCAGATTATTGCCTTTTAAACGTGTTTACGCGGCGCCAGATTCCGATTAGAACACCGAACATCAACTTTTACGGGGTCACCACTGTTGGCAATAAGTCTAACCAGGTGACCCTATTTTTATTTATTTTTTTTGCCATCAATTTTTGTACATACCTAAACTGGGTTATCTGTAACACGGGTACCTTCTATTTCTAAACTTTGAATTTAAATTTTATATAGTACCTACAACTATTGGTTTCGATCGTCTGAACATATTTAAAAATTATTTTGAGAAGAGGGTATAATATTGGTTAAAAATTGTTCAAACTAAAGTATTATATCGAATATTAACGTCACTGAATAGAGACCATATGTGCAATAGACTTGTTTATGTAACAACATCAATTGTGTTCCGTTTTTACAAAAATGTTAGAGTGGTAATTATTATAATATTAATCATAAATAAATAAAAACATTGTACCCTATATACTGTATAATTTCATTATATTGGTACTTGCAAAATAATATGTACTATTGTATGCAATATGCATAGTATATATTTTGATCTTCACAGCACAATGTTCAATCTTATAAATATAGAGAATGTCAATAAGAATCAATAAGATTTTTCATCAAATGTTGTTTCTCTTCCTAGTATATTTTATATTTAGAGATCATAGTTTACATTTTGCTAGATTCTGACTTTTTCAAATGATCTTATAAAAAAAAAAAAAATACAATATAATTACAACAAATACGGTTTGAATCGAATGCTCCAAGAAATATGTTAAATATACACTAGGTAATTTTACTTGAAATATAGAAATTCAAAATCAAGTTCTCTTAACACAATTATTAAATATTAAATTTCAATAAAGATATAGGTAGGTAATAAGTAATAACAAAGACAACAGTGTTGTTCTATATTTATTAAATAGCAATAATTGTTTGTATAAGTAATATTTTTCGACAACAGAAATCTAAAAATAATTTGACCTTAAAAACAATATGAACCATCAAATGTAAAATAAAAAATTTGGCTTTTAAAGATCGCCGTTTATCCATAAAAATCAAACATTATTAAATTATTTGTCTAATATTTAAAATTAATTTTTTTTAATTTTTAATTCATATGGTTAATAGAGAACACGCAAAGAAAAGAAAACATATTCAGAGGACTGGGCATATGGCGACGAAGAAGAAATTGAAGGGGTACGATCCTTCAGTTTACAAGAAAAGCTTGACTCCACTCGTTATTTAAATCACAACTTTACTAAACAGATGGATGGAAAAGGTATAATTTTTACAGTTTAAATTAGTAATATATAACTATTTTATTTTTCTTATTTTTTTTTTAGACTTTACAATTTCATACCTTCAGAAACATGGTTTCATAATACCATTATTATTTAAGGATAAAACTGGTCTTGGATTACATGTCCCAAGCCCTAATTTTTCGGTGAATGACGTTCGTACATGTGTTGGTAAGTGTAATGTTCTAAATTAGTAAATTAATAGTTATAGTTTATCGTAGTTTTGGTCACAAAAGAAATTGATCATGATTTTTTTTATTAAATCATGAAAAACTATTTATCTATTTATGCAACTACCATCCGCTGAAATGATAAAATATGTTGGTATATTCGATTTTGATACAAGTACCCAAAAAAATTAAGGGGGCTAGAGCAGATAAAAATAATCACTTAAAACATTACCAAACTTTGGGACTTGGGTTTTTGACGGATTTTAATTTTGAAAACTAATTGAAAATCTTCAACAACTCTACTAAAACACAGCCGTGGAAATTTATCATTATCACTACAATTAATGGCGTACTTAAATATATAAAACATCAACATTTTTATTCTTTAAATTGTTGATATTTTATCGAAGAATTTGAACAAATAAATAAAATCTCATCATTCATTCCCTAACCAACACAACTAATAATTATATACATTTTCAAAATTAAAATCCCTCGTATCCATGTCCCTCAATTTTTTCTAGCTTTTTCGGAATTTTGTCATTTGAATTCATATTGTATATTTGATCAAATTAGTACATTGACATGTGCCCACTGAAATTTATAGGCGGGCGGTGAGACGTTAGTGGCCAATACTCAATAACGAATTTTATAAACTACACACAGTAACATAGCTCGAATATGAATGCTATATGAAATGCCTAAATATTACTCCTTAAAACTTGTTATGCTGAAGCCCATTTCATGAAATTAATAAAATATTTTTAAAATTTTAGAAATACAAATTAAGTTTTTTTTTTTGTGAAACATTCTTACCCTTTTATATTTTACTATAATTAATTAACTTTTTTTATTTAGGGTCCAGAAGAATGTTAGATGTAATGGATGTTAACACTCAAAAGAATTTTGAAATGACTATGAAAGAATGGACTAAGTATTATGAAGAACCAGTGAAAGATAAACTTTTAAATGTGATTTCGCTGGAATTCAGTCACACAAAACTAGAAAACTACATTAAGCGTCCAAATATTGTAAATATTACTTCATATTATCAGCTGCTAATTTTTGTAAAAACAACCATTTATAATGCTCAAAGTTATTACTTTTTTCAATGTTTATTTATGTTTAAATTATGTTTGAAATATGAGAGCGATTTATAGTAATCATTTTATTTTATAAATGTGCTATTGTTGTACTAACTATGCATAATAAACCTACATTCAATTATAAATAGGGTTTTTTTTATATGTAGGTAAGAGAATTGGATTGGGTTGATTGTGTTTGGCCTAAACATTTAAAGGAGAGTCAAACAGAATCGACAAATGTCATAGATGATATGATGTATCCAAAAGTTCAAAAGTATTGTTTGATGTCTGTTAAAGGCTGTTACACTGATTTTCATATTGATTTTGGTGGCACATCCGTTTGGTATCATATACTTAAAGGAAGCAAGGTAGAAATTGTCAATTTTTTATTTATCAAAATGTTAAATTAAATGTTTATATTAATTTTAAGGTTTTTTGGTTAATCCCACCAACTGAACAAAACATAAAACTGTATGAACAATGGATACTATCTGGTAAACAAGGTGATATATTTTTTGGAGATACAGTTGAACAATGTGGACGTGTATCATTGAATGCTGGAGATACATTCTTCATACCTACTGGTTGGATTCATGCTGTTTATACTCCCAAAGATTCATTAGTATTTGGAGGCAACTTTTTGCACTCTTTTGGTATTGAGAAACAGCTTCGTGTCGCAGAAGTAGAAGAATCCACCAAGGTCAGTACATCTAAATGTGTACTAATTTATTGAGACTAATATAAAATATTTTTAGGTACCTCAAAAGTTTAGATATCCATTTTTCACTGAAATGCTTTGGTATGTTCTGGAGCGTTATGTGTATTGTGATTTGGGTAAATCTCATCTTTCAGAAGGTGTTGAAACTTCACCTTCACCAGATGAGCATATACATTTCACTAAACAGGTAAAATACTGAAATGAAAAGATAAGTTATAACCAACAGACTTTAATGGCTGCTTTTAATATTTTTACAGGAGCTTCATGGTATAAAAGCAATAGTAAAATATCTGCATATTTTGCCTCCAAATAAAAAAAATGTTCCTCCTCTGATCAAAGATGCTATTGAATTGATAAGAAATGTGGCCATTGTGATAAATAAACATAAGAATGATATACCAGAATATGCTATAAGTGGAAAGCCAATTCTTAAAATTCAAGGAGACAAGGTATGAACTTAACAATAACTACTATTAATCCGGAAGTTTTATTAAAATGTTAATTATAATTTTGTTGCTTTATAATATTATAATAATGCTTTTTATTTTTATAGGAAAGGGAAAGGAGGTTTTATAAGACGGCCGGTGATATGAACGCCAAAGTAAAAATTTCACGAAAAACAGCTGCTGGCACAGGAGGGCCTAGAAGAAGACGTACAAGATGTAAAAAATGCGAAGCTTGTAAACAAGCAGATTGTGGAGAATGTTCATTTTGCAGAGATATGGTTAAGTTTGGTGGACCTGGTCGTGCTAAACAAACTTGTGTGATGCGTCAATGCTTGCAGGTATATTATTAAACTAAATAATATTAGTGGTATTCAGGATCTGAATCTGGTACTTTTTAATGTTATAGCCAATGTTACCAATAACCGCAGCTTGTGGAATCTGTTCATTGGACGGCTGGGGTCAACAAATTGTTATTCCTATACAGAAAGCAGCTAAAGATACTCCTAGTCAACTTATGGAGTGTAGCGTATGCTTCGAAATTGTACATCCTGATTGCTTATTAAAACAAGTAAAAACATAATAATTATTATAATTACTTTTCAAAATTCAGATGATTAATACTAACTAAAATTATAAATTGCATTCTTTTCAGCCTATATATACTAATAATGGTACTTATAATGAAGATCTACCTAATAGCTGGGAGTGTCCCAAATGTTGTAAGGAAGGAAAAGAAAGCAAGGTAAGTAAAATTATAGAATTCAATTTTAATTATATTGTAAGTAATTTTAAATTTGTTAATATTTTAAAAATACATTTTTACTGTTGTAGCCTCGCCATTTTCGTGCTAGACAAAAATCATCAGATATCCGCAGAACTTCTGTCAGTAGTAACGACACTAATCCACAAAAACGTTTTAAAGTGAGCAGAAATGATTATTTTACAATTTAAAATGATTGTAATTATTAAGAAAACAATTAATGTTAGGATGATGAAGAATATAGTGATACAAATTCTGAAAGTGATGCAGACAACGTTTCTAATAAAAGACTGAAAATTGAGAAAAAAGAAAACTTATCCGCGGAACGATCACCACCTTTGCCTTCAACGGTAAATATATTTTTCTTCGTTTACTATAATACACAACTTTTTAAATCTATTTTTAATTAGCAGATCATACATTTTTATTGTATATTGGTATTGCATTTTTTTTTTTTTTTAGTCAAGAAAGCATGTTCTTTTAACCAATAAAACTAATATAAAATAAAATAATGAATTTAATAAAATATCTTAACACAACTGGTAAAAATCTAACAATATGTAATATCATACAAATTTATAAATAAAATATCTTCTATATTAATGTGATTTAATATCAATTAAATTTAAATATGAAATACTAAAATTAAAATTAATTTCTTAAGTAATGTATTAATATAATGACTTCATTAAATTTTGTTTAAATAATTATACGTTTTAGATAAAATTATGGATACTACTACCTTGATTGGAAATAAAATGGTATGATGATAAATGATAATAATAAAAGAATAATATCTTGTATGTTTACCTACTGCTAAATGTTACCTATCAAAATCTCTTGCATGTGTGTGTGCTACCTACCAATCAATTTCAAGGTCATTTTTATTGATACAATATACTCTTTAATGTTGGTAATAAAATGTATTGCAATATATTATCTGTCATTATCATACTTTATTGCAATTCCTATTTTGTTAGGTATATTGCTTGTATGTCATTACCGAAAACTTCTAAGATAATTTGTTTTAATGTAATAACTGATTACTACCAATCTAACTCAACCTCTTAGACATGACATATTTGTCTTATGTTTTTTACCATACTTAATAACGTGATATCTAAAAATAAAATTGATTTGCATTAAACAATTATTGGTCTAAATATAAAGTACTATGCTACAATATTGTGTAGTTAAACCTAGTGTCCTCAACCTAATGAATTTATACTATTGTGATCTGAAGATATTAATCTTGATAACTGACAATAATTATTGTTTAAATTATAATTTGTGGTAGGTAGTATACAAAACTAAGACACATTGCAGTACATAGCATACAAGATAATAAGAACCTTAAAAAATAAATATGTTAATTATATTGTTGGAGAAATATAGTTGGAATATTATTAAATGATTTTTTTTTTATA
>PVMI01024057.1:10082-35096 GCA_008528875.1 Aulacorthum solani
ATATATGTATACATTTTTTTTTGATTCTCAGTTAATTGGATTCCACTCAAAACATTGTTTTTGAAATAGACTTAGGGACGTTTATTTTCAATATTAACATTCAACTATACTCGCTTGTCATCACATCAGTTTAAGTCAGTTTATCTCATTCCGATGTTTAATCAAAGAACTATATAGAAGCTATACAAAATCGATTTTTAAGACTTGTCTGTAAATTGTACCTAACACCTATTTAAATAAAATTTCAAGCATCCTATGAGCCATCACTATATATTATAAAGGTAAATACTGCATAAATATGGTGAGAAAAAATCGATTTAATTTTTTGTGTAAGTTCAACATTTTAATTGATTGTTCGGAATTAATATCTTAATTTTTTAGGTACCTAAAAAATTTAAAACAAATATTGATTTGTTTTACTTGTCTTTATCAGTTTATCTAAACTACTACATACAATTTATTATTTTGTTACCTATTTCAAAGTCTCTGTGAATCAAAAAGAGATGTTAATTTAGTTCTGTTTTGAATTATATTATGTAACTACTAATTCTTATTGCAATGATATCGGACCTTGTTTCCATTACATATATTACATACATTATAAATAAATAATATGATAATATTTATACACTTCGTTCTCAAAGAATTTCACTGCATGCAAAATCAAACATTTGTTCGCATTCAATATTGTACCTGCATATAAACAGATCAGTTTTGTATGATTAGATAAGGTTGATTGGATTTTCATTTAAAAATATTTATCCTACCTTATTACTTCTTCAGATTCACCTAAATGATTTGATCGAAATTTAGAGACTATGACTCAGATCTGTTTGGCAGCACTTTATATGATAATTTGAATTTACATTTTGCCTAAAATTAAATATACTTAATATAAGCCTGTGACTAAGTATATGTGCAAAGCAGTTATAAATAATCAAAACGTTCAAAATTATTTTGCGTATCCAAAAAAAACAACATAAAGTGTTATTGTGACAACAAACAATTATTATATGCTACAAAGAAACAAAAAAAAAATGCAGTAAGTATAACATATAGAACCGAGTATGATTTGTATGTATAACTTGGACGTTTGAATAATAGGTATAGATAATTTATCAATATAAAAGATCTAGGTGTCACTAATTCATAAATCATAGAGAATCATTTACAATGAAAGTATTGCTTGCCATTTCCCACATTACACGAGTACGTAAATATGTAAAAAACATAATGTTATGCATTTATACCTGTATAATATATACTTTATACAATACAAATAATATTGTTCTAGATAGAAAATAATATAAGATTTAGGTTTGCAAAAAAGGTGAAAAACAATTTTACAAAACAAATTATTACTTTTTGCAAAATGTTTTTTATAGGTATATTAACTTATAACTTGTATTCAAAATGTAATGATAAATAGAAACATTGAATATCTTCTAGTAAAGATGTTATTTTAATAAATTATTTACCTAAGTATTGAAATATGGGATAGCCAGATAGGTAGTGAATTTCTAGTTCATACTACAGGTCCTTACTTACCATCTTTTTAGTAGTCTTTAATAGTTAATAAATTTTATAGTTGAACAAAATAGCATTACTATAAATGATTAGGTACATTTTAGATTTGTAAACTTCATTTAAAAAAAAAAAATTTAAATGTATTTTAATGTATTTAAGTACTTGTCTATGAGATCTTCAGCCTGAATTGTATAGGTACCTACCTACCAATCTAAATAATATGTTAATGTGATGATCAATATTATTTTTAATTGAGCGAGTTGAATTGACAAAATACGAAAGACAACAGCAAATGCTCGCATAATTTAGCGTAATATAGCTAGTATATCTATTACTTGGCTTTATTTTTAGAGTTTAATGCATTAGATTCTAAGGAGAGCAAATATTGTTTTACAATGTTTTTTTTTGTGTCCAAGCTAAGACATTTTTGATACAAGTTTTATTATTTTTATTATTATATAATAAGTATCGTAAATAAATCAGTACGAATATGATATTATTGTATTTATTACAGAGATGTTCCTCCCGTCCGTGTTCGGAACTTACTAACTACAATCTAGATAGTATCTACATTTTCATGAGGATAAGTGGTATCAAGTTAGAACCTTACAGTATATCATATTTTGAGAAAAAAATAGTTTAAATTACTATATCACTAAATATATAAATACGGGCATACGGCTTGTCCGTCTTTACTAGGTTTTTAGTATGAACTGAGATGGTTAATGAAACCTATACTGTTTACTGGAGTGACTTCCCCGCTTTTATTTTAATACAAAAACACGAAATAAGTAGGTAATACCTACTAGGTATTCTAATATATTTTAAATAGGTACTTAACAAGTATGATTATCCACTGACCGCTATATATGACGTTACTTTTCCCGTTTTAATGCCTTATAGGTTACGCCATCACGCTTTGGCGCTTGACTTTATTATGTAATAAATTGAATTCACAGTTACCTTCTCTGCAGTCTGCACTATAATTTGCTTTGTACAAATTATATTATTATAATAAACACGATAAAATTGTTCTTGTTAAAAGGGTGTTTACGATGAAACGAGAACCTTGCCCAAGTGGAAAAGTCACAGAACGGCGCCAAAACTGAAATCGGCAAGACCGGACAGTGGGGAGAGGAGACCGTCCAACGATGCCGCGGACGTTCACAGGACATACACGGGCATGGACAGAGAGATTGTCGAAGAGTTCATTTCTGTCACTATGGACCCAAAGCACTATAGCTGATATCGTCTATGTTGTATACCTGATAAATGTATGAGGATAAAACATTTTGTTATACATTTGAGAAGACGTGTCGAATCCTGTCTGAAATGCTACTGCAATATTTCCGATCGACATTGTTAACGCTAACCTCTGAATAATGTTCATTTTAAAATAATGGTTTTTCAACATACTTTAAGACACATTTATGTACTATACATGCGTGCCTCTACATATAGATAATATATTATACTTATTTAAGTCCTACGAAGTATCAACATGGCCCATTTCGTGTGAAATATAAGCATGACTGTTTTCACTTTTAATTATTTTATTTTATTTTATTTTACCATAGGTACATAACGGGTGGTAATCCTAGGCACAGTAACTTAAAAATGAAGAAGATATAAATACATACATTTTAAAAAGAGCTATATTTATGATTATACATATGAAAAGTATTTTAGTAGGTGAGAAAGGTTCTTGTGTGCTAGAAATACCATTAGGTAGATGGAGTAAATTACGATCATAGTTAGTGTGATGTAGTGGGCCATAGAAGGGAGGTAATATAATCTGGAAAATCTAACAAAAATCCAAAAATTTCTCTTTGCAAAAACTTCAGGTACCTACTAAAATACTGTAACTTTATCTTATATACTATTATACATTATGCAAGCAGGTAACAGTATAGTAATATAACCTACTATATACTATATACACACGTATAATGAAAAATATAATAAAAATACAATTTTTTTTGTTATTTATTAATTAATAAAAATGTTAACCTATTAATTACGAACTTATTTGTCGCGAAACGGGAACCTGATTATTAATTATTATCTATTATATTAAATACAAAGTATATTTACCAAACAATTAATTTATGAACAAATTCAACAAATCATTTTTATAAATATGCAAACATAGTACAAATTATGACAAAAATATAGTTAAATGGATTATAATAATTTAATGGGAAACAACCTAATAATAAAATGGACTTTCAAGTTTTAACTACATATTAGTCGCGATGACGATTAACAATCAAGTTCTAGTTACTTATACTTATAAAATGTGAACATTTTCATTTTTTTGTAGTTAGAATAAATTACTATACTTAATTCAATTTTTAAAGCGAAAACCAAGTGACCCAACTTATCGTATTCTCATTCTAGGATAAAAATAGAATTACACAGGACAGAAGTTAATGTGAAGTGAAATTCAATATTCTGTAATGAAAAGAATGTAAGAGATCGTTATTCAAAAATAATGTTATAGCTGACAGTTAAAACTATTTAGGAAATGAAAATTATTTAACATACCTATACATGTAAAGCGTAGGTGACGTAGGCCAATAAGAACACTTTTTAAAGAGGTGGCATTTTTCGTATATAAATATATATTATACCTACAAAAACTTTAATATTTATTTTTAACATTGTTCATATCATGAAAAACGAACTGTAACAAATATATTTTATAATATACTAGAAGTATAATCATCAATTGTTGCTTTTTTTTTGCAAAACACTTTCCACGACTAAACATATTATTTTTACATTTTACATATTATAAGCATTCATATTTCATATTATACTCCAATAGAACTGATTCTTATAAGAATTTAGAGCTATAATAAAATTTCAAGTGGAGTTGGAGCTCGATGATGCTGTGATGAAGGAGGGTAAAATTAAGAAGCTACGGCGGCAAACGGCATAACAAAAATAAAATAATAATAAAAAATTGTAATTAATGGCAACCATATTTTATAAACAAAAAAAAAATACTCAACACACTGCACAGCTACTCGATATTTTTCCTTTACAAAGAACATTTATGAATCATAAATATTTTTTCGTAAATAAGCAACCATGATAACAAAAAATCTCTTATCCAGCCCAAAATATATTTATGTTAAAATAATAATATTAATCATTTGTAGTTTTGCAACAAACGATTACAGCATTATCATAAGAATAATAAGAAAAATGTTTTTACTTTATTAACTTAGTTTTTATCTATCAATTATTTTATTTACTCCATAGTTATTTATTGGTTTTCTAAAATTATAAATTATTTCAATAGCCATTAATTTTGATTTTTTAAATCTCTGGCAGACCCAGGCTGATGGATTGCTTTTTTTTGTACACCTCAATAACAACTACCACAGGCCGTTTTTCTTAAGCAGGTATCTTTTTTTTGTTTATTTAACAAAATTCAAAAAATGTCTTTATTTGGAAGTTTTTGTACAATTCATTTTCACCGTTTATAGCTTACAACCTTAAGTGAATGTTTACAAAAGGTACTAACAAAATGATGTTATAATATAAAATCTCTGACACACTATTGTAATTAAATAAAAAATTTGTGGATTAAGATTATAAGTTAGGTATTTTTGAAACGATATAATATGTAGTTCTAAATTTAATATTAAAATAAAGTATCTACACATAGGCGCCCGAGGTTTTAGCGAGTATAAGTCTTCCACGATTCCATCGGATGAACCTATACAACGTATAAGCAACAATATTAAAAGTCGTATTCATAATTATTTAATAATTATAAATATATATATATTTTTATTAGATTCTATTATTAACTATGATAGCTCAACAATTATATAGAAATACATAGGATAATATTGAACATAAAATATTATAACCGAACCTTATTCGGTTCTTTCGGGATTTACATAGTAAAATCCCAAATCAAAATTGTAATAAAAAAATTTCAACAAAATTACCATAACCATGATCGAAACTAATAAACACAGACAGGACCAACACCACACCGTACGTTTTTCGTCCAGATTCCCATTGATATATATATAAATGTTACTGCTACTTTCAGGTTGCAGTTGGATAGTAGTTTTTTTAATACCCTTTGCAATTATTAGAGAATCAATCCGTTTATTTTTTGGCTAAATTTATAAAGAAAAAGAATTATAAATATGATAAAAATCTGCTGTCTTTATAATAAAAAATTAAAAATACTATAAGCCATAAGATATATTATTAGTGGTTATAACAATATTACACAATTACGCTTTACTATAGACCAGTGATGGCTCGTGGGGTTCATTGAAGGTAAGGCACAAATATTTCCCTCATTTCCCCCCTCCCCCCAAAAAAATGATCCTGAATACATGCTTGCAATTTTTAACTTACCACCAATATCCTATTGATTTAATAAATAAAAAAAATTCATTTTTTGTACCGACAAAATCCCATAAATTGTAATAAAAATATAATCTGGGCACAACCCGATTGTTCCCGGCAACGCCGTATTAAATAGTGACATAAGTGGGGGAAACCTAGTACCGTGGATCGGGCTATCGGGACACAATGAATTTGTGCTCGCCGCCACCCGTATAATATGTACACTATAATGGTTAGGTAGCACATATTTTTAAAAATATAAACGACGAAGAGTTGTAGAGATAGTAATACAATAATATATATTTACTATTTACTTTATAAAAACAAAATATAAAATTATGAATTCATAAAATATAATGCTTAGGATTTAGCAAAGAAATATTTGATTTAGCTTATACCTGCCAAAACAAACTACCCTACAATATTTGATAAAATTTAACCACAGAAAAATGTTAACAAATTCTAATTAATCTTTTCCCTGCGTATCACCAGTATAATATAGGATATCTATCAGTGTGTAGTAGCTTTTTATAGACTATAGCCACATAATAGGAATAAGGTAGGTAGGTAATTTATATTATACTAAATATATATATGTATAGATTACACAAACTTGAGTATTATCATCTTTGTATTTTGTGTAATCATTTAATTCAGAATTGTCATCATCAAGACTGGATTTATCATATTGATTATTTTGAACATCAAACGTGTTTGCATTTAAATTATCAGCTACTTCGGGTTCCTTTACATAATAGGTACAATCATAATAAAAATATATTATACACTTAAGTACAAAACACATCGAACGATGTTTTTGTATACGTGCACATTCACCTTTTGAAGCACTAAAAATAATTAAATTTTAACTTTGAGGGTTGTTTCTGGTAACGAATTGGATATAGTTGGCATATTAACAGCAAAAGTAGAAAATTTCACAGCAGTGAAATTTTAAACGGAATTGAACATTCAAATGTAATACAACGACTTTGATATGATTAAAATAATATTGTAATCATATACTTAGGTAGGTAATATATAACAGCTAAGGCATAATAGGTATACCCATCATATGCCGGGTTGCATGAAAAATGTGTTAATTAAGAGGTCCAATAAAATTTAATGGACCAATCATGTTTAAAGAACCATTAGCTCATTATTGGTTCGTTAAACGTTAAGTGATTATTCTAGCAACTCAGTAATAGATGAAGGAATAAAAAGATAGTAAAGTAATGAATCAAATGAAATGTTGAGCGTCTGTCCTAGGTTATAGGTACTAAAAACATCCAACATACACATAGCAAGCTGAGAACCCAATTTCATCACTAAACAATGAACGCGATTGCACTTTGTACTAATTCTGTGAATTATATCATATAATATTATGGGATAAAGTATATCGATTCCACCACTGCATGTAGTCTAAAAACAACCTATCGATTCCACCAAGGAAAAAATAATCTTCCGGAACAAAAATTATAGTTTGACGTGTGCCTATACGCGAAATGCCACATAATATTGTCCTATACTAATTTGGTTAGTCTTGACTTACAATCGTATCATTATACTTCGCAATAATGAATTTCGAAATTGTAGCTGGTGAATTAGAAAATAACTTGGTTATTTATCAAAATGAAATTTCTTTTTAAAACAAACTTTGTAAAGTATTTATGTGCGTATAAGTGGAAATGTATTAACAAAAAGTGTAATACAAAAATATACATGAACGAATCTTTATATGATATTAACCATCAAAACCAATAAAAACAGACGATCAATGTATTAAAAAAAAAACCAATTCAATTTTAAACCAACTCAAAAGAGGTAGGTACCTACCAAGTTAAGGTAAAAATTGATAAGTGGCGGAATCGATGGTTTTTTTTAGACTACCTGAACTGGCGGAGTCGATAGGTCCCCAATATTATGTACCTATCTATAATTATAAATTACTTACCTTGATTTGAGCCATAATAGTATTTTCATCGATACGCTTTTCTTTCGCTTTTTTATTTCTTTTCAACCGCTGTACATAACTATGTCGATTTAACGGGGAGCAAAATAAATTCGGTAGTATTAAATAAAAAATACAAGCAGCTATCATTTTTCGAAAGTTTAACATAGGGTAATATTTTTCCCTATATAAATATTATTTATAATAAGTGAATTTATATTTATATTTTTTGTGAATACTACACAAAAATTAAATAATAGTATTTATAGATGTTATAATATATACATATATATAATTATAAGTATTGTAAATTATAATATCAATTATTGCCATAGGAACTATAGAGTATTCATATAGACCAGACGGGTTGAAAACCTTCTTTAAGTGATTTATTAGTTCAGAAATAAAAAAAAAAATTTTAACTTCCACATTATTAAAATATTGGTATATTAGTATTTATTAGGGACATTAAATACCTGTAGTACTACTACTAACTACTGTAGTATAACGTCATAAAGCAATCATATATAGACTTGTGGGTATGCCTTGACAAGTATGACTGATGTTGCCTCCCTATTTGTTTGTTATTACTTGCTTAAACTGTTAAAAGTCTGCTTCATAAGTAAAAGTATTTTAAACTTAAGCATAACAATACATTTAAACTAAAAAATACCGCGTTAAAAAATTGACCACTTCAAGCTCAAGTGTAAAAAATGTGTTTACTATTATTTACTTATATTTCAGTATATTTATTTTATTATTACATATTACACCATTTTAACACTTTAAACAAAGTAAAATTGTTTTATTTTTTTATACAAGGTAAATATAAACCAGATACCTACCACATAATCGTTACTTGTTTTGCTAGTTTCATAATAAAAATTACTAAAAAAAGGTACGTTTATGAAAATGGCTTTCGAGGTACCTATAAAAATAATTTGTGTATTTCAATAATCGTCATTTATCCAAATACGAATAGTATGATTAGGTAGATGTATTGACATCATTTGTATTTGAAAAATGAATATAAAAGGAATAAAACATAAATATTAATTTTATATAGTAAATCTTCACACAAGTTCTATATTTCGTCAATACAATATTCATTACAAAAACGGAATATAAATTGTAAAAATAATTAATCCATAACTAAAACCTACTTATAGTGCAAGTGGCCACAAAACTTGGGTAAAAATTTGGTAAACCAAGTTCTCCTTCTAAATTAGCTGGTAATTACTTTAATTTAGTTTTTGCATTAAAAGTATAAATTATAGCCTAGATTACTTGGTAGCCACATGCCCTAAATCTACACGAAATATGTACTTAAAACTAGTCTTCATTATGATTAACAATAACATTAAAATAGTTATATATTATGTACATATGACATAGTACATAACATGTACTATTAGTTTATTCTATAATTTAATTTATGAACATAATAAAATAATTTAAAATACTTACAAACGCACACAGTTCATTATTAATTTAATTTTTATGGGTATATTCTATTCAAACTAAGAAAAATGTAATCAGTCTATCTTCTATTTTGAATTAATTCTAAAAGCTATATTTGGGTTGTTTCGACAATGAGGAAGACCACAACATTTTTATATGGCAAGTTGGTTCCCAAAATTACTGAATTCATTGAAATAAAAAAAGTAAGGCAAAAGATTATTTAAGCAATATTTTACAAAGCAAAATAAATATGAAAATTAAAATTAAAATTAAAACTACTAAAGAATTGTTGGTTAATATTGCACCATTTTATGATGTGATTATTTAAAAATCTAAAATATATATAATATAGCTAACTTAAGTTAATATTTTATTAGTTAATGTAAAATATATACAATATAATATAATGGCAATATTTTTACGCTTTATGTTATTTACATTATTATAACATATTTTTTCCAGTGTAGGTAATGAACTACAACCACGCTGGTAACAATGTTTCAGCATAAAAAAATATACTAAAATTACTTGTTTAATACATGTTTAGTTTAATATCCTAAATCTAATTCTAGGGTTGATTTAAAATAATAGTATTCTCTATACATAGGGCACGCTCACACACTTAAGCATTTATAAATAAACATTGTTGTTTTATATAATTTTATATTTCAAATGGCTAAAAAAATTATGACAACATTTAGTAAAGATAATAAAGTAAAAAGTATAATTTCCAAAACACGCGAAAAACCATGACAAATAATATATTCAAAACAAACAAAAAATTCTTAAATGTCGTCAAAACATTACTACATTTACAACAAAAAGTGTAAAATTAAACTAATGTTTAATGTAAAATCAATAAACCTTCAATGGGTCATTCATTTAAATTTTAGTGTTTCAAGATTTAAAAATTGAGTTGTCCTTAATCACACAAGAATATCAATTACAACGAATACCAGACATACTCTCATCAATCATACTTACCTGGGCCTAAGAAGCATATTATTTTAAAGACACATTAATTTTTTGAAAATTTATTTCTTATATACTCAGTATTTTTAGTAGATTACATAAAATGTCAGCATACATTTAGCTGTGTATAAATCATATTTAACATTTAATATATTTAAACATAATGTTTAAATAGTTTTAAATTGAATAAAATTGTGGATATTTTAATGTTATGGTATATTATTATTTTAAGTGTTTTATTAAATCTAAATCAATTTGTATGAAATATCTATGAAATTAAAAGAATCCATTAATACTAATATTTAATTAAAATTGATGAAATAAGCAATATATTCTATTTTATATTTTATATTGTACAACTGATGTCTAATACTGTTTGAAAAATTCCTAATACTTACGTATTATTTGTGAGATAAATTTATCTTCAAATAAGAATTTGAAGTATTGAAATGTTTAAAGGATTTCAATTTAAAATAACTTATTAATATTATGTAATGTATACGATATAATATTATGCGTGTTGCTATTCAAAAAAACTGAATACTTTATAGTATATTATAATTATTAATTTATACTTATAGAGTCTAAAATTATTATTAATAGGTTTGTACAACAATACAAACTATAATGTATCATCAGTTTTTTTTATATATCATATATTGTGTCATTATGCTTCAAAGGCACAGTCCAAGAAGCCAAAGTACAAAAGTATCACTGCCCAAGTAAAAATACATGGTAATAATACACCAAAGTTATATTAATTCAATCATTTCAAAACACAAGTCTGAAAATTTAATGAGATCATTATCGGTTCTCACACATATCATCAATATGCTGATAGTGATATCAATAGATTTGCGCGCAATACAAGTTAAGCCATTAGAATTGTGAGTATACATATATATGATCACAAACGAGATGGGTTCGTTGCTCAGAGGTGTTTATATTTTTTATAAAACCAAACATAACCGAAATTGTAAATGTAGTAATAAATAAAATGTTTAAATAAAACAAAACCAACGAAAATCATATTTTCCGACAAAAAATCCAAACACTATTAATCTATGAAATAAAAAAAAATAAAATAAAAATGAATGACGAATTCAATTGGAAAAATAATAAATAAAAATTTTCAGCGAAAATAAACAGAACGAAATTGGAAATAAAAAAAAAGACGTCATGTCCGAACTGCAAGAAGTTTACGTGACTGCGGCTAATAGGCTTGCGGCGGTTGGCGGGGGAAGATGGAGGTTTGGAGGCGGAGGAAGAACAGGCAGTCCAACTTGTGTGCCCACACTGACAGAGTGCTGGGGCATTGGATGGGGCTGATGCAGGCCGATCATTTCCGACACATTCTCTTGCTTCATCAAGTGTTTCAACATGAATGAGGCATTGGTGCCGTGGTCTTTTGTAAATTGTCCAGACTGAAATTGTTGTTTAGTATTGGTGTGACTGCGCCGGTGCGACACTAAGTGTCCTTTGCACATGAAATCCTTGGGGCACAGATCACACCGGAACGGACGATCGGCCGGCATGCCCTTCTGATGGGACCTCTGATGGAACAGGAGGTTGCCCTTGAGGCGGAACGCCTTGCCGCAGTCGGTGCACACGTACGGACAATCGCGGGGATGGGTCAACATGTGTTCGAGCAACGGTTCCTTGGCAGAGAACACCTCGGAGCAGATGATACAATTGTACTCTGCCCCCGGCGCGTGCTGGCGCACGTGACGTTTCAGATGTTCTTTGCGTGCAAAGGTTCGATTACAGAATTCGCAAGCGTGTGGCGACTCGCCTGTGTGAATACGAATATGACAAGTAAGATGTTCTTTGCGCGTAAACGTTTTAGGACAAAAATGACATCGGTGTGGTGACTCACCAGTGTGCTGACGGATGTGGTTGGTCAGGTTCTCTTTTCTGGTGAACGACTTCATGCAGAATGTGCACTTGTGTGGCGATTCGCCGGTGTGCCGCCTGATGTGGTTAACCAGATGATCTTTACGTGTGAACGCCTTCGGACAGTACTGGCACGGGAACGGCGTTTCTCCTGTGTGTTGACGCTCGTGGTAAACCATGTGGTCTTTACGCGTGAATGATTTCGAGCAGTAATTGCAGTGGTGAGGTGTTTCACCTACACAGTGGACCAAACAAAAACCCATGTCAATCAATCGAACACACGCACACACACGCAAACACACACACTGAACATTTAAGTAAGTATATATGTATATATATATTATATATATATATACATATATATATTTATATAAAAAGGTAACTTATTTTAGTGCCCACTAAGACTAACACCGCCAAAAACGATTGCAAAAGGTCAGATTAAAAGCTTGCTCTCTCATTCCTCTTCTATTTTTTTTTATCACCAAACTTGTAATAAATAAAATATAATTATCATTATAATTATATATACACTTATGCATGTTTAATATTTTATATACCTGCATACGTGGATACATACATACATAAATTTATATATATAAATATTTTTTAATATTTAAGTTAAATGGGTTTTGATTTGGTCCACACTAACATTTAGCACAATTGTGCAGAAGATCTACCAGTTAATTTGCAAGGAATTCTATGTAAGGGCCTTAATAATTTTGCAAAACAATTGAAAGTATTTAAAAAATATGTTTATTTAGACAACTATGGTACACCTACAAATCAATTTTTCACAAATCGGGCTGTTAAATCTTATTTGTAACACAAAAGCCTCAAGCTTTGAAGAAACACAGAACAACAAAATTAACGTAAAATAGTTAATTCCCCTTGGTGAAGAGACTTAATACAATAATTATATTATACACATAATATAAATTTAATTTGTTATATTATTTAAAACAATTTAAGACTTCAAAATGAGTTCTCATAATAGAAATAAATAATATATTTACAGCCTTACAGGGTTAAAAAGTAAACCATAATTCAAGTTACGATAATAATAGTAGTATTAAGAAGAATTTTGATGTTCTAGATATCTCAGCTTAGCCCCCAAAAATGACATATTATGATATTTTTACCCAGAAATATAGTATGAATTTTTAATTTGATTAGGCGTACCATTTGTTGCCTATAGGCGTAACCGACAATTTTGAACCCAATGTTAAAATGAATAAACAAGAGGGTTAATAATTATTTGTTAATTGAGTTCTTTTTACTAATCCTTTCAAGAGTTTAGTGTCATAAATGGGCACATAAAATAAGAACATTTTTTTAAAAAGAAATTTTGAATAATAAGTCATATATTGTAACTCGGACTATATATATCATATTATTAAATAATTTATCTTAGTAATTTTGTATGTATGTGTATATACATATATATAAATACACACACAAAATATACATATATATATATATATACAAATAAAACACATTTGTGTGCAAGTGCTATGTAAATTTTGCCTGGCATAAATATTGGGGAAAAAATCACAGTTTATATGTTGTGTGCGATCACAAAATAAATGAAAAACTTATGAACTAATAAATAAATCTTGATGCTTAACTGTATATAAGATTCACAAAAATGTGTAAAATGGAATAATTAATTAAATAAAAACCTAAAATATAAAAAATTAAAAAATAAAAACCAAAGAAATAATGATTTCTACACAGTAAAATTAATAATTTATTAATATTTACATAAGACTGGAAAAAGTTTAAGGTAATATAATGCTAAAAATAAATCAATGTTAAATATTGTTACCTTTACCAATTAATAATAGTCTAAGATAAAATATTATAAATAAACATACATTAAGGACTTACAGATTAAAATTAAAGACTAAAAAAATATTTAACTGTTAATAATTATGAAATTATTAAAAAAAATTATACATAATTTTTGTAACTTATACATAAAGAAAAAATTCTAACATTAACTCAATGCGTTAGATTTCATATTAATGCTAGCTTATTCTATGATAATATATTTTTATTAAATAGATAATAATATATTCATAAATAGATACAAAATATATATGTTTATAATATAATTTGATAACTTTTATATCAAAGAATTATATTAGATTTATAAATCTATTTCGTAACTTTTTATTTAATATTTTTAAGTTTATGATATGATACTTTTCTCTATTCTTTTTTAAAACACGTTATCTCAGCGAACAAGAACACCAAACTTGACCTATTGAAAATTATGAAATGTATTTTATTCTTATTCAAATCTTCTAATTGTTCACTAATTTATCTATGTCACAGCTGCTAATAAACTAGCTCTAGAATGTGGAGTCAAGTGCTCATTATTCTGAGGTGATGGTAAAGTAACCTGCGTTCCCACACTAACTAACTGAGCAGCCTGAATGCTAGTTCCATCTTGCTGTTGTTGATGTAAAGTTATTAATTCAGGTCCATCACCACCTTCTTGTTTTACTAAACCTTTGAGTACAAATGAACCATTACTTATCTGAATAGTAGCAGGGAAATGAGAATTTTTTTCTGTATTACGCCTATGAGACATATCATATTGAATGGGTCGTTCTGTTTGATTAGTCAATTGATGTATATTAACTAATTCTCCTTCTTCTTTAACATTCTTAATAACAAATGAATTATTTCCAATTATTTGAATTGTGGCTGGGAATGAAGTTTGAACTTTTGGGTTTGTATGACTACGCCGATGTGAAACTAGATGGCCTTTAAACATGAAATCTTTAGGACATAGATCACACTGGAATGGTCTATCCATGGGCATACCTTTTTGGTGGGAACGTAAATGAAACAAAAGATTTCCTTTAAGCCTGAACGATTTCCCACAATCTGTACATACATAAGGATAATCTTGTGGGTGGGATGCCATATGTTCAAGTAATTGTTCTTTGGTGGGCAAAGTTTCATCACATATAAGACAATTATACTCAGAACCAGGAATATGCTGGCGCATGTGGCGCTTTAAATGTTCTTTACGTGTAAAAGTACGATTACAGAATTCACAGGCATGTGGAGACTCCCCTGTATGAATACGAATATGACAAGTAAGGTGTTCTTTACGCGTGAAGGTTTTAGGACAATAGTGACATCGGTGTGGTGACTCACCCGTATGTTGGCGGATGTGATTGGTCAGATGCTCCTTTCTCGTAAACACTTTTAAACAATAAGTGCATTTGTGTGGTGACTCGCCTGTATGACGTCTGACGTGATTCACCAAATGGTCCTTGCGAGTGAAAGCCTTTGGACAGTACTGGCACGGGAACGGCGTTTCCCCTGTGTGTTGACGCTCGTGGTAAACCATGTGATCTTTACGCGTGAACGATTTTGGGCAGTAATTGCAGTGGTGAGGAGTTTCACCTATACAGTGGACCAATAAACAAATTAGCTAAATGTCAAAAGACAAAAAACTCTCTTTTAGTTTAAGTTACCTCATAAATTTTTTTTATTTTTCATGTAAATTTAAGAAGTCTTCAGAATAATATAAAAAAACAGAAGACTTAGACTAATGAATTTTTATTGGTCCACTATATACCAATTACACTAGAGCGCTAATAATATCAATACTTATTTCTTAATACTTCCTATATATATATTTTTTTTAAATACAATACCAAAAGTGTTGTGTAAACCTATTTTGCTTGTTTTATTCTAATTCAGAAGTCAGGACATAGACAAATATTATTGACACGCACACAACATTATTGATTAGGTCACTAACCAATGTCTTCCTAATAAAAAAAGGCTTTTGTGAAACAAAATAAATGAACTCAAATTAAATACCATCATATGTTTCGGTTCATTATTTTTGTCGGATACGCTTAAAATAAACAAAATTAAAACAAACAGGCACCTGAACGAAAATGAAACAATTTAAAACTATCAACCAATAAAAATATATATATTATATATATAAAATGTAAAAATAAAAAAAAACGGAAAAGAAAACTCAATGGAACGAAAAAAACAAAAAAAAAACAATAATAAAAAAAAACGGGAAGAATGTAATCTTAAAGAGCAATACAACTTACGATAAGTAGAAGGACCAGGCTCCATGTTCATAGAATATTCGGCAGCGTTTTGTATACCACCTATAAACCGTTCATATTTTTCAAAGAACTAGACTACTGCAGTAAGTACATCAAAACATCAAAATTGTAAACAAATTTTGTATCTCGGTGACACACAACCCTTGGAACTATTATGAGCAAATTTAATTATTTTATACATGGTATTTTAACCTACGAACCAAATAAATAGAAATTTGAAAATATTGTTACTCCGCAATTTTACTAAGTTAAAAATCTGATATGATTTGTTGTGTAGCCATGAGATTTTAATCTCCTCGACCAATATTTATAATTTAATTAAATTAATAAAAATAAACATAGACTAATTTACTAACACAAGATCATGCAAAAAAAACATATTTCTCATCCTAAAAATATGTTTAATGTCATAGAATTTAAGTAATCATCCTAAATCACATAAATGATCAATGTTGTTTATAACGTGCAATCATTTGATTGAACTGAAAGGTCAGAATAATTTTTAAAATTACCATAGGAAATAAATTCAAACATAATTTCCTTATAGAACTAACAAAACAAACAAAATATAGCGCTCTAGTGCAATTGAAAACTACAAACTAATTATATATATTTAATCAATTATTGTTCAGATAAGTGTAAGAATAATGAAAATAACGCACATCAAGTTCTTTTTGTCTTCAATTCTTATAATAAATAATATAATATGAGTATAACTGTCAAAATTATAAAAAAAATTGAGATTTATTATTGACGAAAAAAATACCTTATTATTCAGAACAATGAAAATTCAAAACAATAACTGATGATTCTTAATATTAAATTGAACAAATTATTCAATAATGCAAAACTAAATTTAACTCGGTTAATATAGAACACTTGTATCAGATAAACTATAATTTCATTGATTGCATAAAATTAATAAAGGATATATGGTTAACAGAAAATATAATAAATTGTATAATGACTTGAAGTATTAAATTACTCTGCACTAACTATAGTATAGTTTAACTATAAGTATAATAAATAGGTATGTAAATAATAACTATTTAAGAAATATTATTTCTAACTTTAATCCACTTTTGAATATATTGTTTTGATATAAAAGAGCATGATCAACATGTAGCATAATTACAATACATTATATCCATTCTTTCTTCATATCTTCTCTTTCTTTTTTAAATGAACATTATGTAGTTCTTTTGAACAAAATATAAACATTGTTAGCTTTAATTGCTTTAAGCAAACATATTCAAAATGTATGTACAATGTACATATATACAAATTGGGAACTATAACAAATTGACCTAAAAATTATAATTTAGAAAAATACCTTATAATAAGTACCAAGGGTTGTGCAATTCCAATTCGTTACACTAGAATTTCACAAATATAAATAGACAACGATGACAACTTCATGACAAAAGTTAAAAGATTAAAATAAAAATGCAGCATCAAAGAATAATAAACTATTATCTCAGTAGTAATATCCATAAAACATAAACAAATATTGAAGATGAAAACAATAATACAACAAATCTATACACCTACCTAACTCATCACAGAATAAAATATTATCAATTAGAACCAACATTTCAAAATAATTTATCCAAAATGCATATACATATACACATTATTACTTCTGTAAACGTACACACACGCACACAAAATTATAAACAAAAACAAAACAACTGATTAGAAGACTATAACTATTCAAATAACCGATTAATTATTAAAACCAATGATTTAATACAAATATTGAAGAGATATAAGATGGTAGGTAGGTATAGTTATTATTATTATTTTTTGACCAACTGTATGAATCCAAAGATAGAAAAACATTGAAGTGAACATATTTCTTACACTCTATCTTTTAAATAAAATTGTATAAAAAATAAAATAATTAAATATATATATTTAGATAATGGACGTCTTAGTGTCTAAATTTATGTTTAAGCAAAATAAATTAAAATGAGAATTTTCTAAATTATACATACCAGTATGTTGTCTCACATGATTAACCAAATGTTCTTTGCGTGTAAATGTTTTGGCGCAATAGTCACATCTATGTGGTGTTTCACCTGTATGCCACATTACATGATTTTTGAAATGATCTTTTCTGGAGAAATATTTTCCACAAATGTCACAATGAAATGGTGAATCAGTGATATGGGTTCTGCGTTCACCACTTGAACCCGATATTTGGGTACCGCCTGATGCGCTACTTGGTGCAGTCGCTACCGCTGCTCCTCCCAATTGTAACATGAGACTAGAGCCTGTGATGTGTGTACGGCGTTCATTATTACCATTTGTCTGATTATTACCAGACGAACCTCCTTGACCTGAACCAACAGCAGCTGCAGCGCCTCCAAGTTGAAGCATAAGACTAGAGCATACTTTTGTAGGATCACCTTAAAAAATTTACATTTGTTAAAAATGGTTCTTTAATTTGTAGGTGTTATTTTTTTTATACTTTTTTTTTATGTATGTAATTATTAACAACTTACTGAATGTACCCCAATTGACTCTATGCTGAAGCAATTCTAAATCAGACACTGAAGTTGGAGGTGTGAAATGAGCATGTGCAGGCTGTGGTGGACCATCCATATTTTGATGATGTTCTCCGCTTCGATCTCTATTTATGCTCATATTTTCTGGTGGCATTGGGACCCTTAATTCACTAGCTTTCAGCACTTCAGTCATGTTAATCTGAGCAAAACAGATCATAAGTTGAAAACCCTTCAATACAAACAAAAAACAATACACTATGATAAACTAATATATTCTTTCTAAATGTGTGTCGAATAATTGATAGTCAAAATATTTGGTTTGTATTATTCTCGTGTAGGAATAGAATCAAAGTAACCTGATGGTCCTATTTAATAATTTACTGTGAGTAATAAATAATACATGAATTATCCCTCTATTATGTACTAGTTCAATATTTATTATAATGAAAAGTAGGTACTCCTTTTTTGTTATTGACCTACCCACTGAAATTGTTATCTTAAATATAATGTACACATTCATATCATGTACACTCATTTTTACAACTTTTTTAAATTTAAATTCATTAATGTTTTTTTATGAAATTAAAAGTATTATAATAATTTACTAACATTAATATTGACTAAAATCAAGAGAAATACTTGAATTGTATTATTTACTATTAACAATTTAAGAAAAATTAAATAATACAAAAAATATTATCAACACAATATTATCTTTAATAAATAGGTAAGTAGGTATTGAAAAAATATATACCTTCTCAAAAATTTTTAAGTTAAAAATGATTAAATTATTAATAAAAATAATAGAAATGTATTCTATGGGTAGTGTACCTAATTTTATTTCACTGGGGAGAAAGAATAAATCCAAAATAGTTTCCACTTCACGAACAAACTTCTTCCTGCTGTTATATAATAGTTAGCAAGGTATTTTGATAAAATTTGTAAAATTTAAATTATTTTTTAAATCATTTATCTCTACTTATAAAATATTTAATGCAAATTAAGTATTTTGGTAAATTTTGTATCAAGCATAAAAGTGATTCATTTGAAAAACTTAAATAGTACCTAGCTCAGCAATTGTGTGCCATTAAAATAAACCATCAGACCTAAGTCAATTATACTGAGAAAAAAAACAGTTTACTACAGGATACCTCAAATTATACATAGAGGAGTGACAAACCAATAACTTAAAACTGGGTAAATAAAAATTAGAAAAACTTTGAAAATAACTTTTGACCATCATAAACTCTAAATGATTTTTATTTGTGTGGATTTTTCTTCAAAGGAATGCATAAATTGTTAAGAATCATATAACATTTCTACTTTTGCCTCCAACAAAAACTAGTAAGTACTTATGTATTATATATGTTGATTGTTTTTATTTACCCACACGTACATTTGAATAGAAACAGAGTACTTATAATTATATATAAAATCAATTTTTAAACATAGACAACTTTTAATGATTTTATAAAAGAACCTATATTTATAACAATTAACATAATGTTTTGTTATTTCCCTACTAATGACATGAACTTTTGAAGTTAGTTTGAAAATGTTTCATCGGGTAATATGGTACCATTATGTGTATGTAATAAATAATTGAACAAATTATATGTAATTATATATTTATACCTGTGTTATATGAGTTTAATATGAATATTAGTTACACATAGGTATGAGTAGCTATAAAAACATAATTTTTACACAATATATCAATTATTATAATTTATTATTAGTAATGGCAACATGTGATGCCAATATGGATTCATAAAGTTTTAAGTGAAATGAATATAGTTGTTTTAACAAAGGTTTAAAATGGTTAAAAATGTTATTAGAATATATGTGAAAATAAAAAGAAGACCTAATAAGCTACCAATATTTGTTAGTTACATTAAGATGATTAAATAGTAAATACTGAGGTAAATAAAACACATACGATAAAATAAAAATTGGTCATTTCTTTTTAATATTGATTTTCAGTTGATAATATTAAGTTAGAAACAATTAAATTTATTAAAACTTAAGAATTTAAGATTATTGTAAGGTAAAGAAAATGCTTAGTACAAAACAGTTGAAACCATGAAAATATTAAAAAATAATGATATAGTATGAACGGTTAGATTCCTAAAATCATTCAGATATGGTTATAAATTATATCTTAGAACAGTTATATATTATAAATTATTCTCACCAACAAGGTTAAGAAGCATCAGTAGAATTAATATTCAATATTAAATTATTAATACACACATACATCTTTACCAACAAAGTACAACATAATATAAATATTATACATGAATATAAGTCGATAAAATGTAAATCATCCAGTACAAAGACATTACGATTTCCTGTTATGGACCAAAGATACTCCATGAAGTTCTAGTAACAATATAGGTACTTATCTAATACAGGAAGATTTGACGAACTATCTACGAACTGCATTGCACACAAATAATTACCTATTATGTTCAAGCTGTATGCCTAATTCACGTCGAGGTCATCGAGCGCTAAGGCGAAGTACAGCAGTCGATGTTAGCAAACGGTACGACCGGGCAGCAGCCAGAACTTACTAATTGGACGGTACGACTACCAGCGAATAGTCATCTCGCACACATACATCACACGTCTTACACATACATGGTTGCATCGAATTACATAAATGATATATATATATACATATATATATATAATGAATATCTGTGTATTAGTGTGTACATCAACAAATACGTCAAACATATAACATTATGTTTACTGATGTATTATATTATACATGGAGAAAAACGCAGACATAGAATAGGACGCAGACACAGCAAAAATAGGAAAAGCGGTTAACTGGAAAATTTGGTCGCAGAGTAAGGGAGACTTAAAAAAATCAATACCCGCGGCACAATACTTGGGCTTGGCCCAGGCGTTGACGCGCGTAATGACTCACAAAAGGCCCCCCCGAGAGTGCCGTTTTAGTTACGCCGTCGACAGATTTGGCGAGCCACCGCCACCAATTGTACAACGTAATAATACAACGGCGCGGCCAACTACGGGCCTGCGAATCCACCGCGACCGGCCAAAATGGCGCTGAGGCCCGGGCCAGCCGTCGTATGCGTCCGACATTTTGTAACGCGGCGCGGCGTACGCGGCGAGACGGCCGTCTACGGGCACGGCTATCGGCCGTGGAACGGGTGAGCCGTCGGGAGACGGGCGCGCAGGGAACGCGGAGCGCACGGCGACGCCGGAGAGTGCAAGCAGGGGTGTGTGTAGACGGGAAAAACGTTACGCCGCCGCCACACGGCAAAAGGCGGACGGCGGGTAGATGGGAAAAAAGCCCTTCACAACCCTGCCCATCGGTGTGCGGCGGGAAACCGCCGGTTTTGCTTACCGTATGCCTTCGGAAACGCCGGTGACCGGTGCGGAGACGTCCAGCGCGTTCTAAACGCCCGTTTTGCCGGCGCGGACACTGCTTTTGGACATTATTTGCGGAGGTTTGAGACGGAGAAACGCGTTCGTCGGTGGTGGCACGATCGATTGTGCGGCCATTTTGACGGGCGAGGGGGAATGACGTCACTGCGGGCACGGCGTCGGTTCGGTTGTCCGTCTCTGTCGCACTACCGCGGAGGTACCATCGTCTTTGTCCGCCCGCAACGCCACCGCACCGTGCGTGCCGGGGAGGTTAGATAACCGACGGCCGCCGCGCGACGTCCTTGCATGTATACTAGCGCACTCTACACTCCGCGTTCTCCGCCATAGCCGCGTCACCCGTCTGTCGATAATATATAATACATAATAGGTATATATATATGTATTATTTTGTATAGTCATAGTGGGTGGGCGAGGGTGGCCGTCGCCGTTGCGTCTGTTGACTATTATAAAATACTTTCGGTTTTTGGTGCTTACGCCGCATAATATAAATATATAATGTAATAATGTATTATTATTATTAGTTAGGCACACTGGTCTTACCTTGTATGCTGTATGGCGAGCAACATAAGGCGATTTTTTTATGTACCGCATTCATTATTGTTATTCAATTCAACATTAAAACCTGCAATTATGTTTGTAGGCCTAGAATATTATTTATATAGATACCGATGTATGGCTACTTATATAATAAGCTATTATACTGGAGTATCAACTATTAACATATTGAATGTTTGTACCTTCAGATGATTAATACATCGACTATCACCAATTGGCTATAATGGTCATTAATTTAAAAAACAATGTTCTATATTCTTATAATATGAAATTATTAAAGTACTAACAAAGTACCTACTTATTATTTAAAAAAGTATAAGATTCTGGATAATTTCAAAAGGCATATTATATGTGTAGCCGTATAGGTATAACGTCTAAAATAAAAAATATTATGTTGTTTTGTTGAAATAATGAGTACCTACATAGGTGATTGTGATAGCAGATATATTATGTATATATAGTTGCCCGAGTAAATTAAGACTGGGCAAAAATACATGTACCTATATATGTTTCGTGTAAATAATTAACTTAATAGTTTAAAAACCAAATTTAATTTGCATATCATTATATCATTATCCTATAAGCTGTATACACATATAAACTAGACACTGCGGTCTGCAGATTTCGCAGTAAAAGTAAATTGTACCTATACCTATAGAAAATTATATGGCTAAAATTGTTGGCAATTTAAAATATTGTAGAAACCAGAAGACCATCATTATATACTATACAGTAGGTATAATGTATACCTATATATTTTTATTATTTAACTGCAACTTGCAATCCTCAAGGTTAACTCCATATGACCATATCATATTATTATGGACCATATATTGTATACTAAATATTAGGTATCACATTAGACTATACTCAACTATTATATTGTTATTATAATGTTATCCATCTATTTATCTATACATCATTTTAGTTAATTATATAAATTATCTACAGCAAAATGCAGGTATATAGAATGTAAAATTAAGACAGCTGCAGATATTTAAATATATTTATTATTATTATAAAATTGTTTATGAAGTATTATATTGAAGTGGCATAGCTAGCTTTGTGCAATATTTCAAGCATTTAATTTTGGGCTTTTAGCTTAAACATGTATAACTTTTAAGTATACTAAACTACATGTACATACGTTTTCGTTGTATAGATAATCGAAACGTTCTAGGACAAATTTTTTGAACGCGTCATGCACTCATGCGTGATATATAATTATGTGAAACATTATTGAAGTGGTCCAAGGAGGAGAGAAGTTGGTATAGTTATCTTATAAGATCACCCATCACAATATTATGACCTTGTTAAATGAATAATATTCAACTATTAAATTGAAATTGCATTTCTATAACTATAGAAAAAAGGGTATACAATTATATATGTATAGGCGCTCGAGTCTTTTCAGAAAAAAGTTCACTATTAAAATCTATAAAAAATCCTGATAAGTCCATACTCAATAGTTAACAAAATATATTAAGTCAAGGTGGATATATACATATATATATACCTTGATATTAAGTATATTATAAATTTCAATATACATTGTTATATAAAAACAAACTATTGCCTCCTTATTACCTATAGACAAATTTCTCCGAGCTCCTATGGAAAAAATCCATTGTTACTGGGAGAGCCATAATAAATTAGGCCAAATATCTATATGAAAAATTTAAAATAATTTAACAAAGTATTCATTTTTACGAAGATTATTTACTGATAATAATATTACAAATTATAAATAAATGCATATTATAATTTATAAGATAAGCAAAAATTAGCTTTGTCTTAGTTTATAAATAAAAGTTGGTATAAGTTTACTATGTACCTACCTATAGTATCTATATCTATAATAATTAATACCTAATTGGTAAATGGTACAGGTAATAACGTGATAGACATTTTGACTTAAATGATTCATTATTTGTAAAACATTTTATACAATAGTGTAGATGTAATACTCATAATTTTTTGTGACTTGCGAAATGCAAGAGTAGGTTTTTTAATTAATTTATTGTTCTCTACTCGGAAATACTTGGGTACGCCTATATTTAACGGCTTTAAACTCTATTTATTCAGTAATCAACAGCCGCTGCGTGTACCAACCTATTAGGCACGGTTATCGAATATCTACTATTCTACTTTAAATCTACATTACCTAGATACTACCTATAGGCTATAGTAGATAACCGTGGACTATGGTATTGGGTAAATCGTATAGATTTTA
>PVMI01024066.1:0-10408 GCA_008528875.1 Aulacorthum solani
ACAAAATAATAATATGACGCAGAGAGTCGTGAGCCCGAGACCCTTACGGGTGGTTTCGTTTCCCCGGACGCTCGCGTGTGTGTGTGTCGTGTTGTGTGCCGACGAAGGGGCTAAAAATGTTATTTTCCCCTCACTTGCGAGTCCCCTCGGAGTAAACGAGAGAAACGAGTTGTGTTTTGTATACAAACACAAAAGGGCCGAGACACAGAGAGAGAGGGAGCGAGCACGCAACATTTCCTGGGACGAGAGGGAGAGAATAAAACGCGTGCGTATGAAGCGTATTATACTAAAAAATATTTTCCGTGTTTGTTCGATGGGCGGCGCACGGAAAACGAATGAATGAGTGATCGGTTGAGACTTGAATGGGCCGCGCGTGGCGGTAGACGGAACAATATTGTTTATATTTAGATTAATAACACATAAAATATCTATATAATATTAGATTATAACACGGTACGTGTGTAACGGGTAATGTTAACACATTTGGTCATTGTCGACATTAGCTGGATAAAATCAACAAACATTATGGCCATGCGTTTTGCTTGATGTGTGGGTTTTCCGCCTGTAAAATCATGAGATATCAACACAATTCGGATAATGTTATAAGTTATAACCATAATAGCCCGTCAACAGAAAATCATGTTAAAAGTTCTATATTCGATGCGATAAAAACATTTTATTCTATATTTAAAATATAATAGAGCAAAAAATAAAATATTCATATTAATTTTGAATCATCAGTACCTAACTCATTAAAAACTATACATAATTTAATTTATATTTTATGCTTACAATTTTTTTTAATAATACGTATTTTATTAAGGTATTATACCTATAAATTATAATATTATTAATGAATTAAAATTTTTAATTTATCTCATGGCTGACATATTCTGAAGTTGTTAAGACATCATCTAAAGGTCCTAGGTGGCTAATAATATCATATTATCCGGTTAATGCTAGCATTGACCAACATTTAATAATATTCATGGCGACTAACGATAACATTTGGCTAATGTAGTATTATCCGGCTAATGTGTCGACATTATCCAAACGTTAACATGATCCGTAACATGTATATTTTAATGCACGTATATTTACGCAAGTACTATATTATTATTAAAGTATTTTACTACCTATGCCTATTATACAGTACTACATCCGGCCGTGGATAGAAATACTACTAAGCGCGCACGCACACACTCACTAGATGACTATTGCGGTATTTAACGTGGAAAACGGCGGCGACCTTGACATTTGAACGAGTTTTGTTGTTTTTCAGTAAAAAAACATGTACGTCAACGTTCACCCCGGAAAACCGTCCGTGACCCGATGCACACCGACGACAGACAGCGGCGCGCGGTATCCAAAAATGATGACCTAACCTACGATGGGGTGGTAGGTACCGAATACCGATAGACTTCATCGACAGTCGTCGTGCGGAGAAGTGACGACGAGAGTACTGAAGCAGTGACGATGATTTTTAAGTTTTTGGCAAATGCGATACTCGACGTCGTCGGTGGGCAACGTGTGCAAAAGAGATGTGGTGCTCGCGACGTACGTAACAAATCGGATTTATTATCGTACTCAGTAAATTCAAAATTAAATTCGAGACGAGTAGGTACGCCTATGTATAATAATATTACCGCCGGGCGATTTATTGTCATTCGTGTAAGTTGTTGTTATTATTATTATCATCAAGCGGGTGACCTGTTATTCATTTACGGATTGTATAATAACAGAATAATAATTTCAAGTAATAAACGAGAATAAATCAAAGAAAAAACGTATCGTTTCACAAATGCCAACCTTGAAACGGTTTATCAAACGAACACAATCGAGCCACAAACGTTTTCAGACCGAGTACAAGACGACTGCGTCGTACTCTATTCTATATACGAGTTATAATACCGTGTCCGGAGACACGACCGACTGCCGCCGCCGTCTCTATTATAATATTATAGTACGTTGGATGGTTATATTACTATATTATTGTTGTTGTTGTGAATGCACTTATAATATATATATACATGGACGGTCGCGTATACCCAAGCCGTTCGAACAAAAGGTGAAATCCACAACAATTTCCGAACACTGCTCGCCATAAGCAGGTAACCGCACGAGCAACGTAGTCCGGGTAATATAATATATACGACAAGGGCCGGATACGATACAGAAGCAAAGAGGACGATTTCGATTAGTTCTGACACGTCGTTGCGCGTCGGAGCAGGCACCCCTACGATTTCAATACTACGAATCCCGCACACCTTCTATACCATTATAGTGCCCAAAAGTGACCACACCGTACGTGTGACACACGAGTAAACGATCTGGAGAGCCCAGTGTCGCCGACGTGGACAGAAGGAGTCGTCGGGTAACCGGCTATCTGGTGGTTGCTGAGATGATCGCGTCACGGCGATGACGTTTGCCGCGTGTACACGCCGCACACTGATAACGCGTCGGATGAGCCACGAGGTGGAAACTCCGCCGGTTACCAGTAAATCCTCCTGGGTGGTGGGTGGGCGGATAGAGCCCACTCAGTACAACAAACCTTAACCACCTCAACTCGAATGTTTGAGCCTTACAACTGTTATTGTTTTGTTATTATTTTATTTATCAACAATATTACTACAATATTTACTATTCATTATCATCAAAACCAACCTGTACGTCTCGATACACAGGTAGACACCTAATATTATTGTTATGTAGGTACACTCGGTACACAACACACACGTCAACTCACCTCTTGAAGTGTTCGCGTATTTTCTCTTCGCGTATATTGTCCGGCAGGTTTCCGACCCAAAGATGGCGAGTCTCCCTAACCATTATGTCGCCAACTCTTCATCATTCGGGAACACGCCCAAACACACAGGTCGCACACAACGATTCCACCGCGGTCCAACGGATTCCGGTACGAGAAAATCACACACTCGCTCACACGCACAAGCACGCCAGAAACGGCGGCAGCAACGGAAAACCGAGGGCTTTACGCTAACATCACGGTCGAACCACACACGCGCGCGCACCGCGACGACGACGACGACGACACCCTGTACGAAATCACACGCGCACAGTATACTCCTCGCAGCACACTCGAGACGACACACTGGCCGTGTGTGCGCAGCGATGACAGTGACAATATGACGATTGTCGACGATAACCCGATCACAGAAAACACCGAACCAAACTGCACTGGAATACTAAATTATATTTTCACATCGGCACGTCCGTTTCGGGCAAAATTCAAAAAAGGAAAATAAATAAAAATAAACAAAATAATAATATTAAAAAACGCACAGGCGGCGAACAAAAATAAAAATTACACGGTCAAAACACGGATTTCGAACAACACGCCGAAGCTATATATATTATTATTATTATTATTATTATATTTATTTACGATATATATATATATCGTAGAACGAGCCGACGACACTGGTGAAGGATGAAATACGCGACACGCGTGCTCGTGTGTATCTCATCGGCGAATGCGGCCGTAAGCCCGTAAGCGTAGCTGCCACGGTTTGTTGACGGGTCCACTCCCCCACCAACCATCACAGCCGCCACCGACGTTGCCGACACCGCCGCCGACGCCGCGGACGCGGCCGCCGTGCGCCCCACTGCCGCGGTCGTGTGGTACGGCAGTTCGCCGCCGGGCGCTGACGTCACCGCGCGAACCCGTCGTCGACCACCGCCGCCGAAACGCATGGTCGGTCGGCGGGCCGCGGGGGTGAGTCGCCGCCGATCGAAACCGCAGCACGAAAACAACGCACTCCTCCCACTTAAAGCGGCTCCGGGTCGGGCGAATCCATCGTCGCCGTTCCGTGGGGTACGGGACCGTGTTCGGACACCGGTTTTTTGGACGTGACTCAATATCTACTAGGCCACCGCATGGGTTTTTCTCTCTCGCTCCGCTCACGCTCCCGCGCCATTCGCTCGGTCAATCCGTCTCAGTCGCACCACTCGTGTGCGTACACGACGACGATAATAATAATAATAATAACGACTTGTATAAAAGCGGCCGGTCTTCGTACTCTACCCCCGCCCCCACCAATGGGCCCGTCACAAAACCGAACGGCCGCGGAAGCCACCACCGCCGCCGATCTAACGATCGCGCGCTCGGGCCACCACTCGTCACGCCTAAAAAAGGACGCGAGTGGCGGGGACGGCGGCAAAGTGCGTTGCGCCGCCGGATCGGATGAGGCCGACGCCGCCGCCGCCGTTGTCGTCTTCACCGGCCACCGCTCGTAGTTCGTACTTGGCGCAAGCACTCCGTCGTCGTCCGCCGGGCGCCAGCTCTCGATATCTCAGTGGCGGCGCTCCCGCACTCGCAGGCACATACGTACGATCCACGTACGCACGTCTTCGCCGCCGCCGCGTTCGTCCTACAGCACAACGACGTTTGCGGTCACTCACACGCACGCACAGGATCGCGCGGGCGTGCACGTAAGCTCTGCCTGCGGTGCGCTCCTTCGTTATGTTGTTATGCGATTCGAGTCGAGTAGTCGACGCCGAGGACGGATTTTTCACACACACCGGACGACGACGTTACAACGACGCTTTTTTTATTCTTTTATCTGTCCATGTTTTTTCGCTTTCACATCATTGTAATGTCACAAAACAATTATTTTAATATTTTCTCGTGTGTACATAATATTATGTTATAACTTATAATATGTTTACAGCTTCAACTTTATCGTCCAATCGCGTCGTCGCTCGTTTTTAACACTCCGTCGTCCTCGTTCATGTCAAGCAGTATAATGATATTAGGTTTATAATTTAAAACTCCGGACTTGAACAACACTATTGGTGGTTTCCGCATGAATTTTTAAGGGTGTCGATTAAAAACAACCCTCGGACGATAATCTATAACCGTAATCGATCGTGTAATCGTCGTCACAGTCGACGACAATATGGCGTCCGCCTCTTACCGTATCGATAGAACAAAAAAAAAGGCGGTCGATCCGAGGCGATATCTGCGATATCGTGTGGAGTTGGGCTCATTATTTCTTATTATTGTTATTACTATTATTATTATTATTTATTTACTACGACGTTCCACTGTTTTGGGTTCGTGTTTTTGTGCGACAGGTTTTTTTTTCCGAAGGCACCCCAAAATCATGGTCACCAGGATGCGGCGGCACATTCCAACAGGTAAACCGAGACGACAAACACTGTGTGATGAGATGGCAAATGTTATCGTGTCGGGCGTGTGGGCACCACCCCGTGTAGGTACCGAGAAAAAACGTATTAAAATATTATGTTTCGAGCAGATAGTGTGTGAGAGAGAGTGAGAGGGAGTGAGGGAGAATGAGTGAGCAGAGAGACGCGTAGAGAATACGACGCAATAATATACACGGCATTTAATAATAATATGTGGGTACCTCCGATGGACCCGATGGCATTCGATGTTATAAGATACGAGACGGACGAGAAGTTAATAATATATTATTTGAAAATCCGCTAATTCTTCGCGTTATGCAAATTGTAACGATGCCGGCTGCATTTCCGCCTTCACTACTCTCGTGTGGTGGTGTATTCGCATCGTTCGGAAAGGCGTTTCTTGCAAGTAAATTATACACCGCAGTGTTCGGCGGGAGGAGTTTTAAAAATTTTAAATGTTCCGTTTTGGCAAATAATTATATTTTAAAATTGCAGCGATGCGCGCTCATATTGTTGTGTGTTACGCCTGTTCTGTAGTGACCGTCGCACACCGTTAATTAACTTTTCCGCGTTCCAAAACCTATAATACATTAACAACAATATCTCGTCAGCAGTCACAGCTGTATCGAAAAACCATGACCGTCTCATGACTTTTAAGTAATAACCATGGACTAGGATATTATTATCTTAGTCCGTGGAACCTAATAACTAATATTATTTAAGACTCGTTATCCATCTGGCGCCGCAGGTCTTCCACATCAACAATTATTAGTGTATATCTGGACGCGGATTATATTCAAGTGCCAAACGCCCGTACCATAATAATTGAGGACTTGCGAGGGTTTTGTTATGAATACTACGACTGTGGTTGCGGTGACCGACCGCTGATGACGATCAAGACTTGCTTGATCTCTCGTCCAAACCACACCCCCGATCGATTTGTATTTCGGACTTCAATGTCCTTCAACCCGAATATTATATTACGTAAGACATCGTTTCCATCTCGAGTGTCGTTCACAATTCTTGACGTCCGATGTTTTCACAGATTAATACGATCCGCATGATGATCGTATGACCATTACATTATAATACAAGTAACAATTAATATTATTTAAAACCGTTATCCGTCTGGCGGCGCAGGTCTTCCACAACAACAACGACCAACAATATTTAAGTGTCAAACGCTCGTACCATAATAATTGAGGGCTTGCGAAGGTTTTGTTATTAATACTACAACTGTGGTTATGGTGACCGACCGATGACGACGACGACGACGACGATCGAGACTCGCTTGATCCCTCGTCCAAGTAACCTCACCACGCCCAAACGATTCGCATTTTTGACGTCCACGCATCCGTCCGCCCGAATATTATATTACGAAAAAAAAAAAATCCGTCTCCATTTCGAGTGTTGTTCACGACGAAATTCCACGTTCTCACACAACGATGTTTTCAGACATTTTTACGATTGTCGTCGTCATAATCGTATTGTGTGAGTGTGTACCTATATATTTTACGACCCATGTGATGCCCACGCTACACAGTTATTCGTGCCGCGGCCCCGCTAAGAGAAATTGTCATCGACACAGTGTGTCGTACGATTATTATTATTATTACAGCCGTCTGTATAATGACGACGTGTGGGTGTGTGTGTGTGTGTATGTGTGCGCTTGTTTTTTAGCCGATAAAACGTTTTGAAAAAAAAAAACAAAATGATAATGGCTATATCGTAGTCGAGCAACGGACCGTTGGCGGTGACGTGTGTTTTATTACTACGATACACCTACAGCGTGAAAGTTTGCAGTTTTCGTCCACGCTTTTTTAGCTAGGAAAATATTGTTTATAGACGAAATCGATTCGTTCGGCCGTAAACGTCAACGTCGACGACGACAACGACAACAACAATGTAATAAAACATTATAACGCGATAATAATAATTATTGTCACACCGACTGTGACGAATAATAATTATAAGACGACACACGTGCATGCAGCCTATGCCTCCTAATGAGAATAATATTTTATTTTATGCATACCTACGATAATTATAAATGGTACAGCACATTGATTCAGCGTAGGTATTTGTGTCGGTACCGTTATCACCGTTATGCACCAAATCCCAAACGATTGCAGACTTTGTAGTCGACCAGTTCTGGTACACACATTGCAATAGTAAAAAAATAATATATAATAACAGATATATATGTTTGTATATAGGTAGTTAATGAGGCTATAGGGCTGCATCTGATGATGAATGCCGGTGCATTCACCCTACCTTCGAAAACTGTAAGTAGGTATATTGTGTTGTACGCATACTTAGCATAAGACTTTGTTCGTTGGAAATGGCTCGCGGTCACGCGAGGCGATCGGGCTAACCACCGACCCCTGAGAATATGTATAGATTAACATAGCACAAAGAAGTCTGAAACCTGAATATTCAACAGCAATAGTACCATGAAATACTCTGAGCTTTAACCGATGAAAGCATAACAGTTCTAAATACGTTGTTGACTAGCGTAAAGTATGTAGATAGGTTCTCCGGCGTTAATATTATAATACACAATGTCCTAATATGCATATTAAAAGATATTATATCGACTGAAGTACATTATAGAGTCCGATGTGAGAGTGTAATACTGAAGTGCCACTCTGGTGGTTTTCGCAGTATTAAAAAACATAATACTTATTACGTGTGGGTGTGTAACTCGAGGGTTGATAACAATAATTCACTCTGTGATACTGATAAATCATAAAATATTGATTATATCATATCATATGCTATACAGGTCAAACAGTGGTTCCCATCTTTTTTTTTATCGTGGCACATTATCATTAGTAAATTGTAAATTAGTAATGTAACATTAGTATTAGTCAGTACATTTTATAAAAATTGTGTATTTACTAAAAATGAGTACTTTAAGACCCGGAAGGAGTTCAAGTTTTCACGCACACCCCTTGGATGACATTAGGTTAGTATAATATCAATATATAACAATATAATATGTATGTGAGCACACTGGACATTAATTTTATTGTTGTAGTTTTTAAAAAAAACAATACAATATGTTACTGTAGGTATATCTTTTTAATCGTACTCTATCAAGGTTTCGATAATACATTTTTTGTGGACGAGTCTCGGTCCTATAATCTAACTTTACCCCATGAGTTGAGATTTAGTCGAATTTAAGTGAGACATAGGTATATTTTTTAAATAAACAACTGAATATTCGCATTATTACATCTCACTCTGTCTATATGTTTTTATAAAAAAATATTTGTATTCCGTTTGTCATAAATACTACCTTTTGCGCAATAAACAATTACACATGAAATGTATACCGCAATGACAGTTAATAATAATTAGTCATAATACATATTTTCTATAACCGCAAAAAATGAACAATGTGTGGCTTACTTTTTAATTGTAATTGAGTAATTTCATACAGTTAATAAGACAAAATATTTTTATTTCCGGGATAGTAATATGCCAGATAGCACCAGGGTAGTGGAAGTAAGCCCACAAGTGCACTAGTCACTACCAATATCTGCAGCCTATTGCTCATCCCTTTTATGTTTGATATAACATTTATTAAACTCTATTTTACCCAATATTTTAGTATGTTATATATTTTATATACCTACCCACTAAAAATCGACTGATGACTAATTCACGACAAATTCATGACAATTTCACCAAGGCTTATTAAGATTTCACAAACCTATATTCAGTGTGTATTTTATACTATATGCAGTGATACAGTTTGCAAACATCACGTAGTCATACATCAATGTAAGGTATGTAAATGTAATAAACAATAATACGACGACAATCCACAATAATATTAAAACTTTAAATGTATGTATACTATATTCTAAACATTGTAACAACGCGTGCCTACAACGAACCTTTCAATAATAATATATACGAATGACAATTCAGTGGTTAGTGACATAAAATCTTATATAATACACTATAGGTTTAGGCGTGTAACGACTAACGACCACTGCAGTACTAGACATTATTTGTCTTTAGTAATAACTTAAAAATTATCTAGAATAGATTCTACACTACTGTAATATGTCCAATGATTGATGCCAGATAATCCGTAATGCAAATGGCTCGCGAACTGCACAATATGCATGTCGATATCGTTCAAATAAATCGGTTATAAACAATACATTTAGTCTTAATAGTCTTCTTCTACGTATTGATTATCAAAACTGTTACGTTTTATAATTTGATTGATTATTGTGCATACTATACATGTTACATTAAACTTGTACAATAGTCATTTATTGCCTTATTCGTCATGTATAGACTATGGACGATGAGGTGAAATTAATTAACTTGATTAAAATATAATATGAGATGAAGCTAAGGGCAATTAAAATATTTTTGTGTCGAATAAGCTTTAGATTGAATTGATTTTCACTAATATAACTAAGTTGATAACTTCCTGTCGAAATACGAATCATTATACACATGTACATATTTTGTGAGTTTCATCAGTTTTACTATGATGAAAAGCGTGGTCTGTTCTCCGACGATTACAAAATAAAGACGGATTGCCAATATAATATGAATATGGCCAGGTTAGGTTACTATATAATAAGTATACGATGTTTATTATTCGCGGGTTCATTGACCATCATACTATGTATAAAGTATAAATATATGCATCTCTATAAACGACTGTTATTTAGAAATTATTGCACTTGTACATAATATTATACCTAGTGTACCTTGATTAAATACTAGATATAGTAGTCGCTAAGAACCTGTCCACACAATCCGTTTTCACAGGTCCGTCGGTGACCGTGTAGACAAAAAACGGATATCTATATACGTTAGCTGTTTAGAATGTATCATATTGATATGCATTTAAATAACTACATTGGAAGTCTGCAGTCCCGTACGCAACGATCTATTCATCCGACGACCCGAGTAAATATTTTTAATAAAAAATTGTTTTTATATGGACTTAAGGTAAGTAGTCACACCCAAAAGTTCCAAACACCTTAACTAAGATAAATCCATAATGCCATATTATAATACCTACATAATAATATATATTATAATGTAAACAATTATAAATGAGCATAATATAATATATTATAGCATATTATGCAGGAAAAATTACCTTGTTTTATCATTTTTGTATTTTTAGTTTAATTTTACTGCTTCATCACACCATAGCACCGACACCATTTTTCAATATACTTTTATTGTAGGCTACCTGTAA